>JABASF010000012.1:0-130615 GCA_019776145.1 Harlomillsia oculata | reverse complement strand
TAAACATTCTAAAAAAATATGGAGTCATTACCGCCGGATCCAATGAAATTATTCTAACAGTAGAGTCCGACAATCCAACAGCTAAGAACCGACATCGCTGTTCACCTTGTGGAACTGAACCCAAGCTCATACACACAACATCTGAAGGCATTTCTCTCCTTTCTGTGTACTCGTTCAATTGACCGGTCTAGGATTAAATATTAATATAAAATGTTGATTTATGATATTAAAAAAGATGAGTATAAATATTGTTTTGCAAATTCAACTCACCGGATCCATTTCAAAGTACACCAATTCGCCACCCGTTAATGCAATTACAACCTGTCTCTGATTCACTGCACATCTAAAAATACACCGTTTCCCAGGTGCTTTCCATTCATTTACACGCTTATCTGCTCGAATATGTCGAATTCCATCGGGATAGATTTGAACCAAAGCATCTTCACCTAATGTTGAGCACGACAGTGTTGGAGTGGTTCCAAGAAATCCCGAATCTGTCACTTCCTCTACAGTTTCGCCAATCGACAGTACCAAAGTAGCGTTCACGAATGACACAATGATGTACGAATCAAAGTCGTCTAAAACACATCAATTGTATAGGATAAGCAATTCAGAATATAGAATGCGTAATGAATAGCTTCATGAATATCGACATCAGAAATTTGGTAATCGTATCATAACATTTCAGAAGTCTAGCAAAAATTGATAAACATCATAGACATTGCAATAGGGAAGATAGCACTATAAAACTATTTTTACCGTCAGCTCTTCTTTTGACCGTCCAGACAGCATTCGGGTTGCCAGGAAGCTCACTCACAGCCATTTCGGTTACTTCTAAACCGTGCCTTAAAATTCTTACTGTTGACCTTGGACCTCTTCCACATAGCATATACAATTGCGGGGTATCCTCATTAGCTAAATCTGCTATGTGACAACAAATTATTGGTGATAAAGACTCCATGTCATCCACAAGTACCAGATTACGTAACAGTCTAGGAGCGAAAAAGAATGTATCTCCTTCTTCCAATGGCATTGCTGACGAGAATTCTGGTTCATCGTCATCATCGCCTAAATGCGAGATTTGGTACAAGTAGCTGTGAAAAAGAAATGAATTCATATAAAGACTCATCATTCATCATCATTAACTTTAAATATAAAAACTTCATGTTCCAATTCCAACTTACTGATTTCCGAATTCGGCACCAACAAAAAGAAATCCAGTTTTTAAAACGCACATAGCGCTTGCGACAGGTGTGGTATCAAAGTATTTCAACTTGATTTCTGTCACCATGTCTTCATCAAGTTCCAATGTAACTTTAAAGATATCCCCTTGTTCAGTTTGAGCCAAAAAGAAAAACATAGACTTGGTTTTATGGGTCGCGGAACATACAAAAATCATCCCGCGATCTGGGTCGTCCAGGTCATTCTAAAAAAGAAACAAATAATTTCATATGTCAGAAACGAATTCCCAGTGTACCATTTTTATTGTAAAAGTGTAACAGGCGTGAAACCAAGAAAAATTACACAGAAGAGCAATTTTTCTAACGATGTAAACCTGGTAATTGAATTTAGCACACATTTCGACCAATAAGGATACGAAAATCCAAACTGGAGATACCATTGTGCATTTTCAAAAGTCAATATTAAACTATGGTAAACATTGTAAAAGACTATAGATTACAACTTACCCTTCTTCGTGGTATAGGACATCGAATGTCAGGCTGATCCCCAACATTTTTGTATGTGATGTAATTATCTGAACAAATCAACACTCCACTAGGCCCATCGTTGCCTCCGGGAACCGTGATTAGAAAGTTTGCGTGTTCATCTAACGGTTCACTATATTTTCTAACAACGTGATTTAAGCCTAAATCTAATTCATAAAATGTTAAAGTCTGTTTCGTGTTTTCTGCAGCGTCTCCAGTTGGATCACCATCTGCTTCCTAAAATATATAAAAATTACACTAAATTAGCAAAACAATATTACAATCACAAGACAATTACCGAACAATAATCCTCATTGTAATAACTTTTACAACTTACCTCGTAATCCATTTCCAAACAAGCAAACATGGGATTCTCAAAACCAACATCAACCCCAACAATGTGGTATACAAATGTGTTACTTTTATGAGCCTCCAAAGGAGATGATATTGTTAACCTAGCTTGAGTATCCCTGTTTAAAATATACACCAACTTTTGTTTCTCGGTGGCAGCTGAAAATGTCAGTAAATTTGCAATTATTACAACACATACATTACTTACCGATAAAACTTGTACATTTTTGATTTTAAAACGACTTACCTATCATTACAGCTCGACCCTTCGGGTCAATTGCTAGGTACTGCCCGGGCACAATCCTCCGACATCCACTCTTCCCGAATGTTTCTTGATGTATTTTGTCAAATGCATTTTTTATGACATTATACTCCAATATAACTATCCGTCCGGAATCTGAACCAAGAACTATGTAATCTAAAAAAAATAATTGAAATTTTCTAATATCATTCAAAAAAATTATCAAAATCTGTTCCAAAAAAAGGTAAACTCCATTTCTCATTACCTTTCGATCCGCCAGTCAACCTAAAAGCCATAAGTGACCTGATGACCCCGAATATTTCTACACTCAACAGCGTGATGACCTTTCCCGTATTGGGATCAGGTCTTAGAATTTCCAAAATTTTACCACGGGCTACAATAATTTCCTGTAGTTTACCCCCACTAAAATTCCCGTGGATGGCGTGGGTAACACCCGTCGCCCTTTGTAGGGTCAAATTGTACAGAAACATGGTGAGTTTCCGCAAAATTCTTTCTACAAACTATTAAAGGGAATCTTGGGCAATGACCCAAATGACATGGAGGTCATTTTGGTATCCAACTAAATGGATTTTTACCCAAAGCCGGGTCACCTCTGTGGCAGACCCAAAAAGTGCGGCGTGGCCTGAACGAATGGACGCCAACGAGTGCGAGTTCAAGTCTTCGTGTTCAGCTTACGCGAGGAGTAAAACCTTCAGCGCCCAAAGTTGAACTTATTCCCTTCATATTTCGTACTTTCTCGTACGAGTGTTGTCGTCATTTGTTGTGTCGTAAAATTAACGACAAATTAATTATTTAACGATTCATTTTATCCTTTTATTGTCGGTCAATAGTAGGAGGGGAACGTTTAGAATCAATTGCACAGCAGGTGAATGGAAAAAACTTCAAATCATACATGTACAAATTAATTTACGATTTTGTACGTTTTGTACATTCCGATTTATTTAATAGTTTTTTTGACTTTATTATTATTTATTAGCTATCCGGACACAATGTCAGAATATGACATAGTCCCTCGTTCTGGGGCACTCAAGCTTAAAGTTGGTGAACCCACTATCAGTAAAAAGTGAGTCAATTTTTTTAATTCTTCATAAATTAAGATTATGGCCACTACGTATTGTGTGTAAAACTTTTGCTGAAGGCGAAGGCAAACATTATTGGCAATGTTTTTTTTTAATTTGAGATTAGTTATTGGTTCGTTATCGTTGTTGATGCGATTTATAATTTGTTTATTGTATTTTGTTTTTTTAGGAAAAAGAAGAAGCCGGATGTTAAATCCTCTGCAGGTAAATCCATTTCCAATAAATCGTCGACTGCTGATTCTCCAACAAAGTCGACTGATGATGTGGATGCCAAAATTGAAGCCAAAATCCGGGAAAGGAATCCATTGATGAACAAAACTAAAGCTGAGCTACGATATTTTAAGATGCAAGAAAAGATGGTGAGTATAAATTGTATAATAAGTTAAAATTAACATTCATTACTTACGTCATTAAAAGTATGATATATTCACTTACGTTTGTTTTTTATGTTTAATTGCAGCAAGCGAAACGTGTGCTTGACAAAGCCTCGAAAACCCATAAAATGCGAGTGGAGGAATTCAATAAACACCTTGATAACCTGACGGAACACTTTGACATCCCCAAAGTGTCCTGGACCAAATAGCTTTATTTGTATTGTATATACTTCACCGTAACGTAAAAGCTCTATTACCCAAGCAAAAATGGAGGTCTCAGGTATATATGTATATACTCCCGAAAATAATTATATTAATAAATGTTGTCTTATTGTTTTCAAATTTTATTGAGCCATGTGCTTTGACGGCTCAGTCAGACACAGTGCTTTTTTACGACTCGGTTAGACAAGCTATATGTATAAGTTTCAGTATTGGAATGTGTTTAAGGATGTAATATATAATAAGTAATAACAATTTGATAATAAACATGATGTATTACAGTTACAGTAATCAGATGTTTCAATTCTGTGTAACTTTATTATTGCAATAATATTACAATCGTACAAATACTAATATTTCTCAGGTAGGAATTGGCAGTGCAAACTTTTTCAGTTGAACGCTTTTTTAATCACAAAGACTGCGTCATTTAGAAAATAGTATGCTTGTTTGGGATCACCTTCACATAAATAAGGCACACGGCTCCACTTCTTGACTTCCCATCCATTAGGCTTTAGCACATTTTCAATAAAATTCACGATTTCTTCCTCGAAATTTTTGCCAGGAATTTGCATGGTCTCTACAGGCGAATTATTTGAACCAGGATTACTCGGAAATTCCACATAAGGTTCAAAGGGGATGACAAATGCCACAATTGCCAATCCATCTTCATGCAAGTTACTTTTGATTGCATTTAGTAAAGTCAACGGCTTCTCGCACCGGTCCAGGACGTTCAAACAGGAAATGACGTTGAATTTCTGATTACCTTTGTCCCACTCGTTTGCATCCAAAACGCTATAAATTATCAATACATTAACATTATAAGAGCAATTAACAAACTCAATGTAATAAATGGTGGGTCGTTCATGTCGTTCAAAAAGACAACATAGAATATAGAAGTCGTAGAACGTGGCAATCGTTCCCATCATTTCTTTTATTTTCTCAATAGTGCCCCTTTCTCGTAAAGGCGCCAGAACTTTTAATTTTCATGGGAGACAAGAGTCTCTGCGACCTACAATTTAATTAAACCCATCCGACAAAATGAGATCTCATTCATTGAGCGCATGAAAGAAGTTCCTGTTTAATTCAACCCTTGTTCCAGTCTTTCCGCCGTTTTCTATATCTCATCGCCATCATCATCCATCCCGTGAGTATATGTAATGACCCTAATTAATTAAAAAGAGAGAAGAGAAAGAAAGAAAGTCAATCCAATTTACAAAAAACGCTGTTCGCATACACTTTTCTATTCCAACTCAGCGTTCCGAGAAAAAGTTGTAGTTAAATGACAATTCCGCTATTCTATTCTTGCTGCTTTTTTCTATTCCCGAATCCCAAGTCATTAAAACTTCTTCATTTCCTCCTTCCGTCGTTTGCAAGAAAATTTGATTAACAGAAACTTGATCTGACCCAAACGACTCGATCATGATAGCGTCTCATTTTCCTTCATTTTAATTACTTCGTAGCTTTTACACTGTACATGAGAAATAAAACTGTTCACGTTTGTTATATTCTTCACGTTGCCCCTGCGCCTTCAAATGCTTCAAAAATTTGGGGTTTTCTGCTGTTAGTAGGCGTAAATGCAAATTCGCAGGAAACATAAATACATGAAAATGATTCTTACGTAAATCCTTTAGACTTCAGTGCCCACCGCATGCTCCATGACATTTCCGTCACATACACATTATTAAAGTATTTCTTCATATTATTAGTGGAAGCACCATCTCCAGCTCCAATGTCAAGCAAGCTGTCCCACTTCGGGTCAAAATCTTCTCTCCATCCAACCAAGTTGGCAAAATCAGCCTCCCCAAAGACATGCATCGAACCGCGACCGAGAAGTCTGTCAAAAATTTTGATAATGGAACAAAAATTATTTTTTTTTCTCAACAATCTTCCCAACAAACTTAAACAATAGCAACTTCTTTGTTCTCAATCCATTGTACTTTTGTTATGGTTCATAAATGTCATAGGATGATATGACATAATGTCATTGATGACTACACAGTCACAATGACCACCATCGTCACATTTTAACGAAACTCGTCGCATACACATTTAAAAAGAAACCTCATGTCTCTCTCTTCCAAATCTTCCCGATCCCGTAATATAATCAATACATTTTTCCACTTCTCTTCAACTTTCTCTATCCACATTCCGCACAAAAATCAATACAACAACCTATCTCTTCTTACTTTTTGGGTAAGGATGAAAAAACCCTTCACCAACATATTACACCATTCAAATACATATCCCTGTGCTCTCTGTACGACACACATAAGAATAGAGGAAACCCTTTGTATTTGGTCAGCCAATGTACAAGCAAGCATTGGCATTTTCTCTTCTTATCTTGCTTTTCCTTTCCTTTCGAAGCGTATTTCTTTTTATCCTTTCCCCGTAATTTACATAAAATCGAATTCTCTGCCTGTTCAACTCTCTTTACCTCTCTCAAGTCATCTGCGTGTGTGGATATATGTCGTCTTTCACCATGCACACTGCACTACACTACAGTCTCATCCTAATACATCATATCGCATTCACATCAAATAAAAGTAGTACCACACACAGAAATGAAATGACAAAAGAAATGGTATGAAATGAAATTCCACTAGTCCGAGTCCAAATTAATAGCATTATACTATTCAAATGAAATCATAAAAATGCGTTTAATTTCCACAGATAATTAAAGTAATTAAAAACCAGACCAGATAACAAATCATAAACAAAATCTGTTTTATATGTTTAATTTTAAGAAATATTACAAGCTTTACGTAATGCGCCTGTCTATACTTGTATTTATACTATGTTATTATTATTATTGGGCAAGGCAGGCAAGAGGCAAGGCAACCTTACTTACAATCCAATGCATATTTAATATAGTTTCATGCACGTCATCGCCATAAGAAGACGATATCAAATGAGACGGTTTTAATGAGAGTCACGAAATCAATTAAAACAAACAAGATGCAAAACATAGCATAAACGTTTTTTGCCTAAAACGGCAAATGAATGGACAGCTCTATCATGACTGGAAATAAAAAAAACAATCGACAACCGCACAGCACACAGCAGGAGTTTCGATCATGTGCAGGGCACAAATACAAGTAGCAGCAACATTTTTGTGATTAGTCGATGCATTCATTAAGATTAGTAACATGAAGATGAGATACAAGCTAATCGAGTCCTACGAACGAAATGTTAAGGACTTATTTAATAATTAATAATAAAATGACGTAAGACCTAGTATAATACCATTCAACGAGGGAAAATTCTGAATGAAGACACACTTGAGAAAGTCATAATAAGCATACAGCACACACACCGTGTAATAAAGTCTCATAAATCATAAATCATGCATTACATGTCTTGTGGTTAAATGGAAAACAACGCTTATAGAGTAATGAGCGTCAGGAACATATTTACAACTTCTTTTTCTCTTCAATGACGTTCACATTCACATGAAATGGAAGTAGGACTAAAGCATTTTTAAAGTGCATAAAGCCCATCATGTGTGCTTTCCATATGATGTACAGCGAAAGTGAAAAGATTTTCGGAAAGAGACACACACATCGAAAAGAATCTCAAGGAATCAAAACCTATTGAACCGTGTATATTGAAAGAGAAAAGCATCCAAAATCCAACACACACTTGAATATCCCTTCAAAGCATTCAGTTCTCTGTTCTCTCTTGCTTCTTCTGCCTCAGTCTGTCCTGTCCTTTCCATTTCCCCAGATTTTTTCCTCTCTTTTTATTTCTAATCGAAAATGCATGTCCCACTACTGTGTCTTTCTCTCTCTTTTTATCTCACTTTTCGTCCCTTTTCCCCTTTTCTTTCTATCCCCTCTTTTTTTTCAAAATCCTTTTCCTCATACATATTACTCGTACTTTCCCTATATACATATGCAAGTTATACAAAAAAATACCCGACTTCTAAAACTTACCCGTTGATGGAAGTTTTAGTGATGAAGAAGGACAGGATCGTGGAAGCGACCGAGAGCCAAAATTGCCAACACACGTTGTCCGTTATCTCATGGCAATGATCTAAGAACTCTTCTGCCGCATTACTTAATGCTAATTGTTGGAATGTTGACAAAGCTGAAGGTGAAAGACTTTTCAATCGTTCCGTGTTGATGCTGTACCACTAATGTAAAATTTAAAAAAAAAGCAAACAAACAGGAATTGATCAATAAACGATTTTGTTACATTTTGATTTTGATACAGCATACAACATGCTACATCTTATCCCCCACACCAGGCATTTAATAAGCATTTCAGCATGCATAAAGACCGAATGAACTGATGAAGGAACCTCTGAACAGAAAATTCTCCTTCGTACCACATAAAGATGACTATATTTCTAGTCGTTCTACTGCTATTATGTAAGTTGCATGGTTGCATCTCATAGAATGGAAACATTGCACCCTTTCTTTCACTTCTCCACGATCCAATAGCTATCAAGAGCTAATTGATGGATTATCCTTACAAATTGTACTTTATGGCATGCCAAGCCACCAGGACCAACACCACGGTTCCTATACAATCAAATGCTTCTCCTTTCTTCGAAAGAGAGAAAGTCGCACAAGAAAAGAAAGACAGACGCAAAAGAAAACTCTTCGATTCATTTCTATCCTCCTGACACGACACGAGACGGGAATGAAAGCCATAGGAAAAGGCAAAGGTGAAGAAATTCAAAAGGGAAATTAAATCAAATCACCACAAACCACGATTCCTACACAACCCCATTCTAAAGAAAGGCTTTGAAAGGTTGCAAACTTCACGTTTCCAAACCCACATCAGACAGACCCGCACATAACATGTTGTGTACTACTAACAGTTCATCCTAAAAAAACTGAAGAAATAAAACAAAATAAGACTGGAGCTTCTATTTTATACTTCTGCTATCTTTCTACAACCATATTATTTTACATAATACTAATACGACATGAAGACTATTTCAGTATTTCCTATTCCACCAATATTATTATTGTTACTGTAATCAGTAATCAGACAGGAAAAATTGTATTTTCAATTGGACACACTAATAATCAAGTTACTATATAAAAAGCTACCAAAAGCGGTCATGTAACAATTCACAGACATTTTTACAACATTGGAATGTAACTATAATATAAAATAAATTACCTTTGTCTTGTCTATTTGTTGAAGACGACGATCAGCTTCAAGTTTCTCAAAATAAGCTCGCGCAAATGAAGTTCTTGGACGGAAAGTGGGTATTGTATTAGCCGAATTAGCACTCATGTTTGTCGCTAACTTGTCGCACTTGCAAAAAGTAAGATACTCAGATATTCAGCACCATTCGATTTTATTTTAAAATGTTTATACAAAATTAATGTTTTAAAAAACATAAAAAAATAAGCAAAACAAGGGAATATTTTAACAGGTTTCCATCATATGGTTGCACTGTTGCACCCAAAAACTACAGTACCGGAACCTCTATGCAACGAACATACGCGCGTTGGGCACAGCCGCAATTTAGCATTATTTCAGACGGAAACATATTCTCTCTCCATGTTTTAACTCAACAATCGTGTTTAAATTATCTAATGTTTACTTCATTATTGTGATTCGATTTTATTGCATGAGATTCATTTCTGATTGTTGTTTCTGTCGACATTCCTAGAATTTGATGCTGGATGAAGATTTTACTGATAGGACGACGCGACACAAAGATTGAGCATGAAATTATCAAGTAGCCCCGAACAAAAGTGCCGATTGAGAGTTTTTGATATTTAAATTTAGTAATTGTGTTTTTGCATTTTGGTAACGCTTATTTCATTCAATCTGCGAAAAGTACAGATAAAACGACAAGGGAGATGAAGAAGAAGTTGTACATCAAGAATAGGAAAAAGACGAAAAGAACATGATGGTTTCATGGTAGAACAGAAAAGTTTTCTATGCTGTTTCCCCTCATGGCTCCGCTCAACAATTAACTGTGATTACTACCTTTTTTTATATCCCCGCCGAAAAATTTTCTTACTAATTATATGGGTGAGAAAAAACGAAAAAAGGAGAATCATGGTTCTTGAGATCATGAAGGTGATGACGTAGTCGTACTACATGTGTGCATCTTCATACACGTAGGTAATTAAATACTCTCCCTGTATTTTTTAATGTCCGCTTGCTTATATGTTGATGGTGATGCTGAGACTTTTGAGACCATCATATCATCGGACGATGTGAAAGAACTGAAACAAGAAGACAAGACATGGCAAGAGAGTTAGTATGGATTGGTTTGATAGTAATGACGAGTGAATGGGTGAGTGGATGGGGCAGTAATGATGATGATGATGATGATGGACTATGACGCCGCTGGAGAAAAAACATCCAACAGAGTGTAATCTACGTATAATGTTTAATCCTCGTCTCATTCACCTTCAGGACGAGAATTATAGCAATAATAATAAGCATTCGAGTTTGGGGACTTGGGCCACTTGGAGTATATAACTATGACTATATTGTGTTGTGTGTTGTCCATATTATATTACGATGGGCACGTATTGTGTAATTAGAACTAAATAGCAGAGTAGAAACCAAATTCTCATGTAAAATCATCTTTGCCCTTCCTTGTATACTTGTAGCAGAGATGTCATTAATGGGAGTAGTAATTAAACTCTCACTTTCCTATTATTTTGAACTTACACTTATTTTACATTCTGTGGCTAATATTTGGAACCACGATTCTTTATGAGTTTGGAGTATTAACTACCTTACTACAAGAAAATATTCTACTTCACATCCTTTTTTAAGACAATAACCATAAAAAGAAAACACGGTCGCATCTTAATCTTAACCAACGTGCGATTGATTGACATGATTCTACAATTAATGCAATTTTCATCTTCTGCCTATGTTCTACACGAAATGTATTGCTTTTCTCAAGAGATGGAAAAATAGTAAGTAGTGTGAGACTTGACACAACACAACACACAAAACATTTTTGGTTGCTGCACATGCAAACATTAGAGTTTTATCAAAAGCATCATTGTTACAGGCAGAAAGTTGTTGTTCAGCTCAATAAATTTTTACGACTTTCTTCTTCCAGCCTACCACCCATAATCAATCCATTCTACTTACCACACACATACACACACAGAAAACACAAGATGATGAACAAACATCATATTCCTTGCAGTTTTTCTTAACGACCTGGATAATAAGAAATTAATAAGCATGCTTCTTATCGAACACTCGAAGATATTAAATACCTCCTACTTATTCTTTAAGGCAAAATGCGGTGAGGAGGAAGCATCTTGTCATATCATTATTATCCCAGTAACTCCTCCAGGGAATTTTTGTTTTAGTGCTCTTTTCGCCGCTTCATCGTTTCATACTTTGAAAACTCATTGCATTTTAAGAAATCATCTTTTTAAAAACTTTTTGTTTGTAATCTGTGAAAGCTACCTTTAGTTTCCAACAAGCTTGTTGTACATTAGTATATACAGCCTAGTTCCAATAATGCACTTTAGAGACACAATGTCTGGATTTTATAGTAAATTGTAGTCAAATGTACAAGGAGGCAAGCTGTGAGCTTTAGGCTTTAATATCCTAAAAAACGCATTTTGATATTTTCGTGCTGCTGCTGCTTTTTTGTGTTTCATTCATCACAGTTCATAACATTTGAGTATTATTTGATATTATGCAACTTGGACAGTAGTAATTCAAGAGTATCACTCACTTTTGTGTAATTTTATTACGTGTATGCACACATGCACTGCACAGCTGCAGTAAGTTGTTAGTTGTTGCTTCAGCTCGTGTATTATTTTTGTTGATAATTGACTACGACTACGAAAGATGCTTATATAGTGCATAATGGATGTTTTTTATTCTTTTTCTTTGTGTGTGGGCCGCATTTTGCGGGTTAGAGAATAGTGCAACAACGACTAACTAAGGTAACTACCAAGTACCACTTCATTATTAAATTATTATTAATGTAGTAAGAAAAGAGAGACCCTTATGAGCACGATCTGTCTAAAAATTGTGCAAAATTACCAAGGAACTGCTAGTAGCACGACGTCAAGTCATCTCACCTCGTCCTCCTACGCATTACACGCTTAAGAAACTGATATTATTACCAGGCCTTCTATAATATTCTAATCTCTCATGTTGTGTCTCCTCATTATCCTAATAGGAAGACACTGAGGTGCACACATGAAAAAACCGGTTTAGATTAAATTACCCATTTTAAAACACACCGTTTCGCAGACTATCAGCATGAATTTACGTGGGTGGCATCACATTGTCTTTCATATTTCTCATATATTCCCCAATAGGATTTTATAAGGAGTCGCATGCAGTTCTAGTGAACAGTATCCTTACATTGAGAATGAGAAACCACATTATTATTATTATTATTATTACATTATCGTACTTCATTTAAACGCTTTTTACGTATATAAATCATGATGTGCCACTATATAATAATGATTTATTAGAATAATATAACTACATTCCAAGTGGAGAATATAATTTAATTGTCCTTCCTGCGTCTTTCATTCGTCGTATCGTCATCGTCGTCATTTTCTTGGTCGTCGTTGCATGTTGTGATAGTAGTAAATAGCATGATTATGATTATGGAATTTAATATTAAACATATCATTATGTCCTATTCCATTTTTCTTCGATTCATGGCCCATCCACGCCGTGGTTTTGATTCAAGAACTAAAAAATCAGTAGTTTTCACTCACATTATGATTTAAATAAATAATCAATCAATTTTTCGACAATATAATTAATTGCTTGTGTATTCAAATGAAAACATGGAAAATTGTTGGACATGAACAAAAGAAAGCAGTTCTCCTCGTTTGTTGTTACTGGCACACAAGCACACTGTACTACAGAATCTTCATTGTCCATTTCCTTTCCGTGTTTTCGTCTAATTTGTCACACCTGTGTGCAAGTGTGATGTTTTTGTCACCCTTTTTATTAATAATACCTGTTCCATGTTGCTTTGTATTTGGAAAATAATCAATCAAAAGACACACACGCTCAGAACAGACACAGCACGCGTTACTTGATAATGTATAATGTGTGAGTTTGGAATTTTATGTAGATATATTTGATTAATTATTACGTCCCACAATGACTGACAATGAATGTTTGTCACCCCTCATTATATTAATTGAACTGGGTGATAAAATTTTGAAGAAATGACTATCATCGCCATCATCGGGCTCACGAAGCTACGGACGAATAGAACTAGAACACAAAGTTGTGAATGCCTATATGAGACATTTTTCTTAATTAATTATGTACTACCTTACATATAGTAGAAAAAAGGGTTTTTGTGTCGTTCTCTTCCTTTTATGCTTATGAGCTGCAAAAAAAACGAGTACGAATTTCTAAAGAAAAGAAAACTCGAGCTTTTCATTGTTAAAAATCAAATGATCGTCATAGCACATAGCATTATTATGACAATATGTAAAACACGAAAAAAAAGTTGGGACACTATCTAAAGACTGCTTTCCCAAGTAAAAATGCACTGTTAGCTTTCCTATTTTTTTTTTCTTTGAATACACAACGAAGGATGAGAGTGAAAGTTTAGTTCATGGAAATACAAGAGAGGAGCCAGGACAAGCAGATGTGAATGTGAAATATACAGTGTTTTTCCATGATGCCACTACTACTAACACTAACATTGCAGTATATGTACTATACTGTAAGTCTTATGGTTTTGCTTTGTTCCGTTTTTTTCAACCTGAGTTCTTTCTACTGGGCTTTCTCTTCTCGTTTGTTTCGTCCGAAAAGGTGCTCTATGTCTAGTAGTCCATTGGGAGGAATATACATTCCCAAGCTTTCTCCTCGTTGAAGAAAGAAAAAAGAAATTTTTTGTTAGCTTTACTTCTTGTTAAATTTTTTTGTCCTTTTCTTTTTCTTCTTCCACTTTTTCGTGTCGCATCAAGATTTGGCTGTGCTCTACTCGCAACAGGGTATAATTCGATGGATCCACCAAGGAGACATTACTATTTATTATGCTCTGGGTGAGATGTGATGTGATGGCCTTACAAAAGCCACGGTAAAGTGAGACGCCACATAGACGACAAAAAGAGACAATTCACTTTCTTTCCAAGTGTAAAGTGCAAAGAAACAAACATTGTCACACGAGAAGATGTGTTCTCGTTGTCCAGAAGTTGTTTATTTTTATATTGTCTGATATTGTAATGGCCTAATAAAATTTCTGGAAATATTCACAGACACAAGTAGGTGAAAAACATTATAATGCAAAATAAAATGATTTTGAAAGACAAACAAATCGTTTCTCCATCAAGACAAAAAACCGTAGTAGGATTTTTATTAAAGTCACGTCTGGTTGTTTGCATAGGGCTTTAAAATCAGTACATTATTACTTTCCCCCCATCATCATAGTAGTACAAACTCAATAAAATATACACATAACCTAACATTTAACAATGTTAGTGTTCATTAAATGAGATGAACTAGTATGAATTATTATTATATCGTAAATTAATAATACATAAGGAACAACCCAATGAAATATAATTAAACATTATTATTATTATTTGTAAATATACTATTAGGAATTGTTTGAACATAATATTTTCTTAAATATGTAATACACAAAGATAACGATATCAAATTATACAACTTGGCAGAATTTATTACTTGGGTAATGGGAAATTAAACCATGATCAAAATGTATTTGGATGATGTTGAAGTTGAGTAATGACCATAATTACAGTAGTAAGTGTAGTTAAGTAGTCTTTCATGCATTTTCTTAGAAGTTTTTTTGCACGTTTTCCAGCCCTTCGAGAATATTGTTTTAGTAATCTTTGTTTTTGTCTGTGATTGGATTGGATTTCATTTTCCCATTATTATTGTTTCAATTGACACTATGAAAAAAGTACATTTTGTATATTACTTAGTAAGCTACCCACCCAATAATTATAATTAATATTCCGTAATAATAATAATAAATATGCATTGTATGTATGTGTGTATACGATTGTGTTACATGCCTGTTGTTGTTTTTGTACAATCCAGTTGGAATGACACAGAGAGAAACAAGCAGACAGGCATATAAATTGCAAATAGGAACTTTTCAACGAGGCTTGTAGCATTTCAGAAGAGAAAGCAGTGGTTGCTCTCCTCTCAAATGTACGAGTTCATTTTTCATTCGCTTTCCATTCGAATGAAGCTATTCTTTCTGATGACTTTATGCTTTTTTATATAGATTTCATATGGAACACACATGAACGGTCTGAAGGAAAACGTTTAGGTTCTTATATGGCTTTGCCACTTCACTTTGAAATCTTTCAAAGCTGTACATTAAGAGGCAAAACGTTAATTTTGCTTCTTAAGATGTTTATTATTGCTAAAAATCCAATATTTCATCTATTTTTCAAATTGGAATAGATGATTCTCATGAAACCATCTGAGAAATCAGAGCATATTGTCTGATTAATATGTTTATTGTAATTCGTTGTTTTGAACTTATTCGTCCTTATGAAATCAATTTGTGGCATAATATAATAATTATTACTTTTTGATCTTTGCATAGCATTTTGCAAAAGGAATTATTAATTTACCATTTAAAGGTAACAATAATCAACGTTTCATCCTTCAGTATGAAATAATTCTCCGTTATGTGAAAATCCATGTTTTCATAGAATAGCTTTATGAGGATTCTTGCTGTTATTTTGCGTTCTTTTGATTTGCTACACACGTTCGTGTGGAAGGTGTTAGCCTCAAACACCTTTCAAAGTTTTTTTTATGGTATCCTCAGTCAAATATTTTAATGTTTAGTAGTGTGTTACGTGATGATTCTTTACGACACGATATCAGAAAAATTACGATATTTATATAGACATTCACAATAATTATAGTAGTAAAACGGAATTCATTATAATGACAACTCAAAGCACATTTTCAAAGTCCAGATTGTCGAAACATTAAAGAAATGAATAGTAAAGTTAAACAAAATTTATAACGTAATATTAGTGTAAAATCATTATATTTTGGAAAAAGAACGAAAGAATTCATTTTGGTTACGTAATCATTTTTTTAAAACTCGCAGTCTTCACGAAAAAATTATTTCAATCCTTGGAAACCGAACTGATTTTTTGTATTTTTTGGAAAAGGGCACAATATAAACGTATTGACTATAGGATTTTTGACTACACGTCACATTAATAGCACTGACAATACACAATGTTCATTTACGACGACTAACTACTACCACATTTAATGTTTAAATAGAAAAAGCCTACACAATAATTCATAATTTAAAATGTTTTCCAGCATGTTCATTAGTTGGAAACAGGAGCAGTTTTATATTTAGTGTGCAGTTTTGCAGGAACCTTATTATGCTTTTGTAAATTATTAGAGTAATTATTATTCAAGTATTGTTATTGGTATTGTTATTATTATTAGTTATTATTATTTATGAAATAGGAACCTTGAATTTTTTGGGAATGCATTTTCTCAAAACGTGTTTTCCTAACTAATTAGCATTTGTTGTTTTATTTAAAAATTAATTGGAATATTTTCATTTATTATACCACCAAATGCGCAATTCATTGCTACATGTTTTTGTAAACTGATCATTTAGTATTCATTTATGTACCTTTTTTGTGAGTTGTGCTCAATGGTATCTTTCTTGGCTTTTTTTCGTATTTGTTTCATTAGAATGGCACAGGGCTAAAAAATGTAAATTTTAGCTTGTGCACAAATATCCAATTGTATGATAATTAGTAGTATTTTAACTTGCCAATAAAAGAATATTGCATAGTGTGCAATGAATACAGCATTGGTAGAATAATAAACAAAAAGCGGCTTCTTTAATAAAAACTCCTTTCCATGAGATGTAGCGCATTGAGCACAAGCCGCTGTTGAATTTAAATTGTGAATTTAAACAGTTTTTTGAGATCACTAATGTTTTTGAAGTCAATGAAAATCTTTGTTTTATACACACACCGCGGAGGACTCATTTTTGTGTTCACATGTCCAGTTTCCTCCCTTCACCATAGTATTATAATTTACTGTAGGTATAAAATGCGAGGTTTTCAATTCATTTCATCATTTCCACTCCCTGTCAACATTGTCTCTTATTCATAAGTACATTAGATAAATGATGGAAACTTTTTACACAATGACAAATTTTCTCTCAACTCACTTTCAATCAATGCATTACTTTTTAAAATTTCAATAGGAACATGATTTTATGCCTTGGATTGAAGTGAGTGAGAGAGAGGGAAAGTCGCAGGCGATTCGACTGTAATAAATGAGCGTCGAATCAAACTATCATACTTTTGATGTTTAGAGACTTTTTTGCGTTAGATTTTATAGTAGATTTTTTGCAAACGTAATTTTGTTTCTTTCAGCTTTGTTTTTGTCTTTGGTATAGTGTTGATAATTAAATCTTGTTGATGTCAGAATATGCTGATTGATTGCATTTTAATGAATGTGAGAAAGAGCAGATAGAGTCCCAAGCTATTTTCATCTTTTCGTTTCCATTGTTGTTCTTTTACTTTTAGCTGGCGTCTTATCTCAAATTCTCTTTCTCTTTTTGTGTGGACAGTGTCGTCGAAGTGCTTTCTGTTTCGACACCATTAGTTTCACTTGTCGTAATTCGTAGTTACTTTTAGCTACAATGTGTACACAATGAATGTTGAGAGTGAAAGCTTTTAGTAGCATGGTAGAAGTTATAGTAATTAAGACCATCTACACAGCATTTCAACATTTAATTATATTACACGTTACCATCGTCAACCCGATCATCTTTGCATTTCCCTATTGAACGAGTGGTGATTGGACCCTCCACTACTAAAAATGCACACTACTTTTATCAAATTATTTATTGTTAGTAAAGCCATTTTGTTTTAGTATTTTTTTCTGCTCCTACTGTAGTAACAATGGTTTAGTTTATGACGTCACGACATTTCACGACGGCCAACGACGAAGTCGAGTTTTTTTTAAATATAGTAGTATACCCACAAAATGTCCTAATGCTTTCGTATAGTTCTAAATTCGCGATATTTACGTAAATTTGTAATGAAGTTTCGTACACTAAATTCGCGATAGTTACGTAAGTTTGTAATGAAGTTTCGTACACTTAACTCACTATTTATGTTAATTTAACCCAAAGAGTTACAATTCGCTAAAAACTAAAGCTGCCTGTGTTTCACGTAGTGCGCGGACACATCGACTCCTTGACAGCATTCACTGGAGCGGTTTTTTATATCTCTAAAAATTTAATTTTCTTTCTTGTTCACAATAAAACACACATTAATAATATTAATATAGGAAACGTGTACATGATAGGATTCTTGATGAAGGATAGGAAACATGATGTTTTCTCAATACATCGGTTTCTTGTTGTGTCACTTCTTGCTCAACTACTAATACCTACTAAAGTTCCATGTAATGTACATTCTTTATTTCTTAAATGCGATCTATTAGTAGTTTAAAGTATGCACGCTTAAAATTAAGTATAGGATTCATGTACGTTATTTAAGTCTGTTGAAGAGGAACGAACGTGTGAGTGTTTTTTTAGGATGCTGGCTACACCATTTAGTACTGTATTCATTAAAGTATTTAGTTTTCTTGTCCCATTCTGATCTGATTCTCATTTCATTGTCGCTTACATTTCTATAACTTCTAACTCTTGTCCAATGTCCTGTACATTTTCCATGTCGAATTCTTCATGAAATCATCATCGTCGTATGCAAAGTCCTTGTATGTACGTTATTTGTATAGTCTTATACTTGTTATTAACAATCCTTATAAATCGTCTTATATACGATGTTCGTATGATTCTTCCGTTGCCTCTCATTTCAATAAATATTATTACAGTACGGGTTTCATTTTCTTAAAAGCTCGTCAATGGTATATATATATATCATATTTAAATCTGTTAGCTTTTTATGGGTGAGTGTAGAATGCGTCGCCTTTTTTCTTTATAATTTTGTTTGCATTCAAGGATGCAAAATGTGGTAACTCTCATCGTGGTTATATTTCACGAGGATGTTGTTTGTTAGTGTTCGTGGTTTCATTTTCCATATTAGTCGTATAAAAGAGCAAATAATGAGTTCACAAATTGTCTTGATAGGTTTCTCGTTTGTGAAATCAAAACCACCGGAACAAGTTGAAACAATATGCAAACTAGTTTCATGCTGCGAATTGTGCCAAACTCTACTGACCACCGAACTTGATATTGGCATTTGAATCCATGTCACTTTCTTCTGCTGGATCTCCTCCAGGTCCATTTCCATCGTTTCCCCCACTCGCTCTTGCCAAAGCAGCAATTTTCTGTACAACGTACTCCATTTCTGAACGTATCCCAGGAGAACAAGATGTCCTGTTGTGGGTCAAATTACTAATCAACCCACTTTGTTCTATCCCTCCGTCTACTAAGTCCACATGGTCTTTTCCGGGTAACGATTTTGCTCCACCTGCAAATATAAGCAAGAATTATACGTTATTTATATATTGATTTACACTTATACGTTGCATTAAAGTCACGAAACTGTGTATGAATATATGTATAATGTTATTGAGTACATCCGGGAAGATCAAACAAATCACCGACCACGACTACCCATATCAAAATTCTTCAAAATATAATTCTGAAAATAAGTACATCCTGAGGGAAATTGGGATGCTCATTTTTATTGTAATATAGAAACTGCTGTGTGTCCGCATGCAGATTCAAATCCATCATATTTTAGACCACCCCAAAGCAAGGACATGAGCAAGTATAATGTGAGTTTTGAATTCACCCCATCGCATCGCATTGCATCGTCCATTTAATCAGAAACAATTAAAATTAATCGCCATATAGTTCAACAACAACTCTGTAAGTTGAATAACCAAACAGAAAAGTGTGTTCGTACGCAGTCATAAAGTTGTATATAGTTCATGGTTATGCAGTAGACAATAGGAAAATGTTGGGAATTCATAGCATAAAAAGATTGGAGACACAGAAGACATGACTTGATATCTTATAGGATTGTGTACATTATGTATTTAACACAGCATAGTGAAGTTAGTACGAAGACGCGTTGTTATTGATATAATGTAAAGTTTGTGTTATTTTACATTGGTAGGAGCTGTGAGTGGGGAATAGGCATTTGCATGAAAGGAAAGCAGAGTTAAAGTTGTGTATCCTTTTGTCTCCTAATTACTCGTCATCCTTGTCCTCGTCACCCCTAATTAAGCTCATCAACTATCTCTCTCACTCAGTCATTCATCTCTAAATTACCTAATCGCTCTCTTCCTCTCTATTTAAACTGAGAGAGGCTATTTACCCCTTGAAAGAATCAAAGGGAGTCTTCCTCGTCTTCTCTTTTCGTCTTTTCTTCTTCGTTTAGGATTTGTCTCGCTTAGCTGCTTCCTTCATTTTGGGTTAATGTCCCTCATATCGTTTAAGTAGTATAATTCTTCCATATCTTTAATCTATAGGCTTTATACTCGCCATGGCTAATCATGATAACATCTCCTGGGAAAATCCTATTTATAGTAAACAACAAAGGGTTTGTCAATTGTCACAAATAAACCGTTGCGATGCGATTCGCAAGGAAGACGATGATGACGCCTTCCATTACTTACGCACACGTAAAAGAAAAGGAAAGGATCTATAGAAAAATAATAGTCTTTGTTCTTACGATTTGGATACGGTCAATGCAATGCTAACGAGTGGAACGAAGTGTCGCATACATGTTACAATTTGCAAGAGACAAGCTATAAATACAAAGCATTTGCAGATAATGTCACATCAATTAGTCATTTGAGAGTATTTAGTGCAATATAACATTGATGCTATATCACTATCACTATCACGTATTACTATTATATTATAAAAGGTATGTACAACATCATCATTTAAAAGATGTCGTTGATCCTTTTTTGGAGACAGGAAAGTTCCGTTGACAAATGACTTCTCGAGAATAAGACAATGCGACGATGTTTTGGAATGAGTGAAATGAGTGGGCATTAAGATGAAAAGACGAAGATGAGAAGAAGACGACGAAGAAGAAGATGTGAAATTGACCGACATTAGACACACAGACGGAAAAGTATACAGTTTGTGTCCGTCTCCATCCACTATTAAAAGGAATGAATCGTTGGGACTTATTTTTTGATAATTATACAGCATGCGTGTATACATACGTGTAGTAGTTATTAGTTGGAAGAGACGCAGCAGCAGAGCCAGTTGTTACATATGGCCTTGGATGAATGCTCCACTCCAGCTTCAGGTCATGTCCAATTAAGTATTGAGCAAATTACGACAAGATTTTTATAACGTGAACGTGTAATTACTGAGCGATTAAGGAAGAGGATGTTTTTCTATGGCCATTATGAAGAGGGATAAGCAATGATGGTTGTGGTTGGGTGTTTAACGTGGTAATTATAGTAGTGCGCTTTTCTTGCTGGACGAGGCACCACCACCACCACCGACAACAAACTCACTTATCCTTACTAACTATTCCTTCAAGTATCTTCGCCTCGGTCTTTGGAATTACTCATCCCTGTCGACATCCTTCACATTCACAACTTTATATCATCAAATGATGCTATAATACTCAAGACTGTCAAGACGGACGATCCAATACAAAAGTCAATTCATTTCCTTATTAATAGAATACTGATTCAATTCTTGTCGTTTTTGATTCATTACAATTTACAAGTAATGGGAAGAAATCAACTTTCGTACTTAAACCAATATATTAGGCATGTTTTATTGAAAGAAGGATATTTCATTACTGCCTCCACTACTACAAAAGACATTATCCCAGCAATTTAATCATTCTCAACTTCATGTCATCGTGATTCATGACTTGAGCAAATACTACCACACTTTTGAAAGATGCGCATTTTACCACTTAAAACCTAAAATTCTAATGGAAGAAAAGTGTAATGGAAGAAGGTATTTTATACAAAATACCTCTTTGAAATGGTTTTTATCTTTTCACATATGAAGATGCCAGTTGAGTACATAATGCTTCCATTATGATTTGACTTGGAGATAGATTTGATTATTCTTTTGGTCTATTGAGACTTGATTTAATTCAGACATTTTTAGGTTGTTGAGAAAGAATTTTTGTGAGACCACGACTGTAATATTTGCAAGGATTTTTCATTTTTCCTCTTGAATTGAACCAATTTCTTTTTTCGTTGAGAAAACTAGCGTTGTTCATTATATTGACACAAGAAAGAGGATGTACTTTACATTTCTCCTCTGGGGACATTGTCAAGTACACATTGAGTGGAAAGAATATGGAATGGAGGATGGATGGCAAGAATATGAAAAAAGACGAAGGAGACCAAGGCAATTTATAATGCACATAGTATCAATGGCAATAAGTAAGATTCCCTCATACTTTTGACGCTGGAATGATTTCTGGAGCAATAATGCCTTTTTTCAATGTGTTTGTATTTGGTTAAGGGAGACGTGAGGGTAAGATGAGACGATCAAGAGCATGTACGCAGTGAAAATTAAATTCATTCAAAAATAGTCGAATAGAATAGGGGAAAGGAGAGAGAGTTTGAGAGAGATTGGGTTCGTTCGTTGGTTCCTGCAATGTATACGAGTACTCACTATGTCACCAACACTATACATATGACGACGACAGTGCAGCACTCAGCACTGTTAGTCTGTTAGTGTGTGTACTTGCTTGCACACAAGAAAAAAAAATCCTACTTCACAATTCATTCTATGTAAATATAATATGGAAATCCACACAGGAGATATACGTAAGAAAGGCCTAGTGTTAGTGTAGTATGTGTGTGAGTGTGTGTGAAGCACCACGCCCTTTCACCTTCTTCTCTCAGTGGAATGAGAAAAGAAAAATCCTTAGTGTGCTTTCGGTTGACTGGAGAAAAGTCTGAAAATTTTTTTTTCTTGAAGAGAAGAAGAAGGAATGAATCGAATGAAATCTATTGGAAAAACAGGGTGGAGAAAGAGGATGAAGGAGAGACTGACTCAACGGATGGAATACCGTTGCATTCACTAACCCAGGGAAAGTTGGACGAAGCAGCACAACAGCAAAAAGGATGAAGAAGAGGAGAAAGAGGGAAGCTGAAGCCTGCACAACATATATGCAGAAATTGAAAGAAGACTTTTTAGCACAAGAGACGAGCAGGAGTGGAGGACCAAAAGCAGCGCGACGCGACACATCCACACACATAACTACAACTCAGACAGACGTTACACACACACACACACTCACACTCGTTCAAATTCACACTCTTCCATTGCCATTGCATTGCATTGTAAGAAAGGAATGAAAATGAGGGAATCTCACATGAGAGCAGGGAATCTCCTTCTTCTCCGTTCCATACTCTAACCCTTTTTTTTCTCTTGTCGCTCTTGTATTTCCCATACGTTGTCTTTAGGAATGTCTCCAAAGAGAAAGAGAGAAAGTAACGAGTCTGTCACTCACTCACTCTCACACTCTCATGTTCCTTCTCCTTCCTCATGTTCATTCGTATCGTCGTAGATTGTACTAAGGAAAAAAAAACCTAAAATGTAGCAACTTTTTCTCCTCATTTTTTTCAAAAGGAGGGAGAATGAGACGACCTTTTTGTATCAGTAACATCCCTGGCCCGTTGTGAACGTTTTTTTAAAGTGAGAGTGAAACACAGTAACGAACAAGGAGACAAGAGAAGTAGTTCGTCTCCTACTGCTCCAACTGCTGATGATCAAATTGAATCAAGAGGGAACACAGGAGAACCTACTACATCACTTTAACAACGTTGTATGTATGGAGAATACCAAATACTTTCTCTATGACTCTACTGTATTTGCTATACACCTACTGTCCGTATATAAAAACCGTAGACATGAGGATCTTTTCATCAATAAGATGCTTTCATTTTTTACAAAAAAGCTCATTTTCTCATGAGCAGTAAGTGCACGTATAATTTTATATGTACTACTACAAAATACCTTTCCTCCGTCTGACCAAACAAGACAGCTTCAGGAACCTTAATGTAATTAATCAACGATTTCCGGATAATTGTAAGATGAATTAAACAATTCAATCAATGATCCTCTTTGATTCACTTTCCCCCAGTAGTAATGTATACTGCAGACTGTATATACCATCGGAACCTTTTTTCACTTTCATAGTTTGGGAGTTCCCAGTTCCTATAAAATGTTATGTGAAAGCACGGTCTCTCGTTCTTATGATAAAAAACTCGGTTCTTTTTCTTTATTCGTTTTTGGACCTCGGGACTTTTTTTAGCTTGGAAAACTCACCAGCTTTGACTACTATTGTCACAAGCATCCCAATGCCAACATCTGCACTTATACCTACCCTCCTCCTCATCTCACATTTCCATCTCGTATGATAGCATGAATATTCATACAAAATACAGAGAGAGCGTCAGACAGATAGGGGACAAGGTTCCAAAAAAAAGTTCAACATACTACATATTATCATCTGAAGGAGTGCCACCACCGCCACTTTACAATACTTTATACAACTTTTTTTTTCTACACATTCCCATCAATCCGACAAGGCGGTTTGAGAGTCTCTTTCTCTTTTTTATGCTGTCCCTCCTCCCTGTTCATCACAATTAATCCAATACCCTCAAAAAATCTAATCTAATCTCTCTTCTTTTTTCTTGTCGCTTATATAGGATGCGGAAGTGGAGTATTCAACTACTAAGTATACAGCAGGTTATTTTAATTAAAATTCTTCTTTTAAAGCTGCTCTATACTATGTTCTCCATTCCCTGTATCTCAAGTGCATGTTGAATTCACGGTCTCACTTTTTTATTTGAGTAGTTCTTACAACAAGTATATAACAGGGAGAAAGATATACCCTCTTTTTCTCTATTCTACCCTTTTTTATATTCTCAATCTCTCCTTTGCTCTTTAAGAGTAAAGACTCATCAAGGAGTTAAATAGTTTTTTAGAGGTAGGGTGCAGAAAAAAAATTAAGACCGTGAAAGACTCACTCACTCTTTCTTTTTTATGCTGTTCGCCCTACTACTCCTTTCTAGTCATCCCGGTCCTCTCAAATAGTGAATGAGTAAAAGTTTTACATATACATTTCCGTTCATTAAACTGTCCCTATGTCCTATTTAATTTTCTGGTGGTGGTATTTACCATTTTTAATTTGGTTTTGGGTTTTGATGAGAATGAGTGGAGTGGAGGGTGCGACCTTCTCTTTCTGGCACTTCTCTTCTTTAATTCCTTCCCAATTTTTTCCCTTCATCTCTTTATATGCAGATTTTTTTATGAATGCAAAGCTAAGCACTCTTTTCCTTAATTTAACAGCGGGACTTTTAATTAGGATGGAAGGAAAAAAGCCGAATTAATTAGAATTTTTTTCCCTCCCTCGACGGTTCTCTTTCATAGGGAAAACCACTGCCGTCACCACGAATTTTCTTTGAAGTACTCCACTCACTTAGTGTTTGTAGTGGAATAAAACACCACAAGAGAGGAAGAGTGGCTAATTGGAAAAGGAGTGAACGAACACCTTCACAATTCAATGGATAAAACGTTTCTAGTTGTATAATTAATTAAAGGAAAACGCCTCTTAAGGAAAATAAGATTTTGATGATTTCATATAGACCGTACAAAAAAGGGATTTTGAGAGCTGCTCATAATAGGCAAAAGGTAGCAGTGCGTGCGAACAAAGTTGATTTAATTGACACTGTATACCAAAGTTTGCACTCGGAATTGTAATCCTATTTCTTTCTTAAGACATCCTTGAATGTCTCTAAACGATGCGTGGTCGGCTCATTTCTCACACTCCTCCTTTTAACTACTTAAGTCACACGAAAAACGGGAAACTGGGATTTTTGTGACTACCAACCGCTAATAATAATTTTGTAGTAGTTTCCCACTTAGTTTTGGACGCTTGAGTCCGTCACGTTCCTGTACATTCTTGTTGTCTTGTTCCCTTGATTTCTTAAGCATACGCACATAACAACAACAAAATAAGAAAGAAAAAGGATCCCTTAATCCTGTCCAGAGTTTTGTGTCTTGTCTTGTTCCTTACCTTTTGTGGACCACACACAACGAAGTCAAGTCCTCACAGCAAAAGTCGTATTATAAGGACAAAGTCTTATTCATTCTTTTGTAATTTTAATTCCATTTTTCTCTGCATAAGTCAATAAGGTGTAGAAAAACCACACACACTCTCTCTCATCTCGCTCTCTCATATCATATCCGGTCATAAGAAAATGCTTTATCTTTTGTTTGCATTGAAATTTTTTTTATCCCGAAAATCTGGTTGAAAAATCAACAATGAATGAACATTTTAGAGGAACAATCACACCTTATCATTCCTCGACGTACTGGTACCGCCTGCCTTAAGTATTCTACGTAAGACTCAAGTGTTCTTCTACAATAACGCAGAGGTGGTATGATGCAATAGGAAGAACAGGCTCACGTGTTGTCATATAACATTCTACGTAATATGAACGGGTACATGAGATTCTCTGTAGGTACAATTTTAGTGGATGTGAACATAGACGAAAGGCAACAAGAGGAACGAAGCGTTTCCTTTGATGTTCACTCTCTTTCTCTCTCTCTTTCCCTGTCTTTGATTCAATTACTTTAGAACTCGTTCCCTTTTCCCTCTTTCTCGGTTAAGGTGTTGGTAAAGACCGGAAAAGTGAGGGTGAAATACTCTGTAGACTCCCGCCACAAGTCAAATCACCTTGAACGCCTTTGACTACAGTGTGGAAGGATTAAACGTAGTCAAAGTGCCTGGGACAAGATCACCAATGACACCGCCAACCACACAACCGCAATCTCATTACAGTTTCCATTCCAGGCTCTCCTAGGATTTCCATTTGAGAAGTATTAATAATGACCACGATGCAATATTTCTGGGGTGTAATTCCAATGGGAATTGTAGTCGTCGTGGTCATGTTGCACATTGCACTGCCTGAGTCGAGTATGTCCTATGTTCCGTTTACGTGTGATCCACTGAATTTTTGTACAAATCTGTCTGAAAATGTTGTATAATATACCTTACTCTGAAAATGCACATGAAACCCACAGCATTTTCAACGCTAAGAGTTTTTTAAATAGAAAGAAGCATAGAAAAGACCTTGTCTTTTAAAGCATAACGGGAATCTCTTTTTTTAGTAAGTTTCATATTCTCTTTTGAATGAATGCGGGAAGGAAGATGCGATGAATCGAAAATATTATTAGAAGCATACAATTTTTTTTCTTGTTAAAACGATTCAATTCAATGGTTGTACGGGCTTTTATTAGGTCAAGTTGATGCAGGTTAGGTGATGAGGAGTTTTCCCTTCTTCCACTTCCTGATTTCGTCCCTCATCTTTTCATTAGGAGACAAAAGAGAGAATGACAAGAGGCCAATTAAAAACTGGGTGACTTCTTCCCTACACTTGTCGACAGATGTATGCGGGTGCATTCATCAGAACCAATGAAGGGCCTACCCCAATATGAAATACGAAGTGGACGTTTTGTATGAATAGTTGTTGCGTTACATACTCTACATAGAATGAAGAATGAGCACGTCAACTCGCTGCTACTGAGTTGGTTCGTATAATTTAAATTTCCATGTGTATTTTTGGAAGCAATCATTATAATTTTCGTTGGCAAAATACACAAAGTTGTTTTTTACTTCGGTAAACACACTGTAAATAAAAGGGTTTACTGAGTACTTATGTACGTAGCTTTGGCATAACGTTTGTTGTCCTAGCCCATCCACATATGGCATATATGATTTTTTTTCCCTTGCATTATAGATTTTTTTTCCAACCCTCTCGTCCTGTTGGTAAAAAACCACTCTCTCACCCCGACGACTCTTATCCATATTCACGAGAAGACAAGAAGAGGCATTCATATACTCATCTCCTGGGCTCATCTGACCTATGTGACTCACTCTCACTCTCTCAAACGTATTAATGATATGGGACCCATAAAAACCCTGAGTAAAGCTCACTCTCTAGTGGAATTCATCCCCTCCCCTAGATTTAACCCTGTAGCAACCAACAAGGCTGGACTTATTTTTTTCCTTACCCTTGTCGTTGCAAATTCTGGTACATTTTTGAGCGTAAAGTTAATCCAAAGTTGAACCTGACCCTATCTTGCACGCACTGAAAGTTTTAGCCAAAAAAAGAAACTTGTTCCTCCGCTCGACTCATAGTTAGTTAATATCCCAGAGAGTCACAAGGGATCTTTATAGTATATTGGTAAGCAAAGCTCGTCGCACTTGGAATCTATAGTAAAAAAAATTTTCTCTCTCACTTTTCTCTATCTCACTCACTCAGCGAGTCTCTAGTTACTTTCTAAGTTACTTTTTCCGCTGGACTGAAGATCCACACTGGCACATGAAATGAAAATGAGCCTTGGATACTTACCGAAGATCATTTTCTCTTGCTACGTGTCGTTTTTCTCCGTTTTCTTACTCTGGCTTGCAAGCAGAAGAAAGTAATAAAAAGTAGTATAAAACTAGTAGTAATATTCCCGCACGCTTACGAAGCCACCGGTCGAAAGAGCCTTCGTTCCGTACTTTGTTCCTTCGTCCTCGACTCATAAATCATGAAATATTAATTACCCAATTCTCACCAGCTCTCTTGCCTCATTCCCGCAGTCAGGCCACATCAGCCTAATACTAATTCCTACAGAATGATTTCCTTCCTGACGCACCTAAGGAACAATACGACATTAATAATAAGGAAATAACACTGTGCCAAACCAACGTGTAAACTGTCTCGCCACAACAATGGAATTCCATGCAGCCTTTTCACTCCTGAACGACGTTACGTTATAATCATCTTTCTGTTTTTATTATTATTCCTACGAGATCCTGTCATGTTATCACAATGTATTAAATTATAATATTAGCAGTAGCAGTAATGTCCTACTGCAGCAGTTACTACAGTAGTGAAATCAGCACGAACTGCGTAATTTGAAAGGGAGGAAAGAAGACTTAATTCAGTTTTTTCTGCCATGTGTTGATGATCATGACGAAATGACAAGATGAGCCACGCACGTCAAAGGAAGAAAGAGAGAAAGAAATGGGGAAATGAAAGGGTTTATTAAAGAAATCCAAATAATTAATGAGATGAGGAAGAAGATTCAGAGAGAAGAGGATTCATTCATTGTGTGTGTGATTGTGTTGGTCGCCTTCTTATTCCACTGCAGACAAACATTAGAAGGGAGTATAATGCGCGAAAGAAATGATGTAGTAATGTTTGTGGTCCATTCAGAAATTACATTTTTTAACTGCGACTCTGAGAGAGGAGAAGCAGGAGCAGGCGGACGAAGAATGGAGCAGGTAATGTTTGTTCCACACGTTAATGACACAGACATGTGAGCTGGAGCACAGGATATAGCACATTAATAATCATTACATGTGAATAGCAGTAGTCATTCTGAACGCAGAAAGACCATTACGTAAAGTGACCATAGATGCACTTGCTTTATTGTATCTTTAGGATGGGTGCTTCTGCTCCTTCTTCCTCATCCTTTGCCTTCACTGGATTTCATACACGGGGAAATCACATGAATGGAACGATCCTTTTTCATATGCACTCTCAAAACCAGCCTCATTCATAATATAAAAGAGAGAGTTGAGTTGCGTTGAAGAGATGGACACCTTGACTAAAGCAAAGCACAGGAGAGAGGGACTTCCAGCAGTGAAAGTAATTACCCATGAATCATCTGGTGCATCCGCTCTCTCGCCTTCTCTTCCCTTAAATTACCTTAAAATCTTACTCTTTTTTGGCCAAATCCATATTTTGGGAAGGAGATTTCCATCCCAAAAAGGATCCAAATCTTTCATGCTTTATTATTAAATTAGTGGGTGTGATGACTTCAGCTTGCTATTTTAGAAGTGTGCTTAATCCCTGGAACAGATTGCCTAATCCATTTTCCTATCTCATCCCATTGCATTGCCATAATTAGAATTTACCTACTTAAAAATAAATACGTGTATCCTAGTTACAAATCCTCAAGTATTCCGACATCCAGAGCCCTCAGAGTCCTGAGTCCTGAGCTGTCGCTCAACAACAAAAAACAATTAACTACTAGCCTTAGCCTTCTTGAGATACAAAACTTTGTTGCTTCATTATATTATTGTGGTGGTGTTGCTCGTTACAAGAATCACTTCGTGCGTAAAGTGCTGTCACTATTCACTATCACTATCTCTATAACTAACTATGCCTGCATCTTATTAGTCATCAAATTATTAGTATATCTTTAATATATATCCTGCAACTTTTTATGCTTTTATGCAGTTGTGTACGTTTCTTCATAGCTGATTGTATCTTGAAGATTTTTTTTAAAAGGTGACTTCTTCCTTTTTTGCTTATTCCGTCGTAATGAGAATGTAATGCATAAATTATATAAATGCATGGACTAAGAATTGTTATCATCATGGAAAAAAACCGGAGGTGGTACTCATTTGATGCACTTTTGTCATTCTGATGGATTAACGGAGGTGAACTTTGTTACAAGGCCACATTTTGTTAAATGAAGCGCTTGCTTGGACACATTGCGGCGAGCAGTGACGCCACGCAGGCTGGAAGGATCACTCAGAGACTCAAGGGATCTCCTACATAGGAAATATTTATGTGGGACAAAAAGAGTCAAAAGGCGACCCTTAGAGTTTACCATCATCCTTCGTCTGCTCTATGCTATGTAGCAAAACCCCAGCTCGTCTATCTTTCTTGTTGTGGCACACCTTGACGAACATTAACCAGTACTAACATTTACGATAAGGTTTGCTTGCTGATGCTATGTAATGCTGTAACAACTAAAAGTATGATATTACTAATAGTTCCTAGTACGTAAGTTACTACTACAACTATGCGTGATATACATATGACTGTAACTTAAGGTTATAGAAGAGAATAAGGGTCCTTAATTCATCGTTCTTGGCGGAGATGCGTACTGAAAGAGAGGTCAATAAGTGACTCTCTCTTTCTCACTCTGCTGTGGCCGTAATGTCAAAAAGGGAAGAATTCCTTTTCTAAACACGGTGGAGTCTCAAACAGAAATGTCCACTAAAATGCCCAACAACACAGGTGTGATCCTGGTCCAAAGTCTTTAACATTACCATCCTCAGCATGACCAAAGAATGCTATTGTTACTGAAAACCAGTTTTGTTTGCCTCTGCGTCTCTGCTTGGCTGACTAAAGCTCACTAATGTGTCATCCCTGGAGGAGAAGAGCATTCGTATTACCAAAATGACCAAATGCCTATATTCTAAAACTCAAATACAATAGAATATAATGAGTCTTAGGACCACAACGCTTAAACGTACTACCTGTACGTTTCCCTTTTCTTTCTCTTTGCAATGTGTGAGACTGCGATTCACTCATTGAAAGAAAGAGTTTTTCAAACCACAAACTACCGTGGGAAAAATACACTCTCACTTGTATGGATAGTACAATAGAAGAGGTCCTCTCTCAAAAAAAACAAGATAATAGGTGAGAATTATTAGAAAAATTCTTTGTCCACGTCTCTTCTCCTGAGGCATTCCTTGAATGAATAAGTCAAATGGTAATAATTCATTATCTCCTACCTACAACAAGCAAACTGACCCAAGTTTCTGCAGGACGAGAGGTGGAAAAGAAAAACAGTTCACTTGACCACCCATTAAATAGTATTCTCATAAATAAATGCTTGTAATTATCTCGTACGTGCATCTTTACACACAACCACTCTGTTGTGTCTTGAATGCAAACTGCCTCAAGAGTAATTAAAACCATGCCGTTTTATTAAACCTCCACGAAAATAAATCAATTTCTCAACTAGAATACAATACTAATTCAACTCTTCACAAGCTGTTTCCTGTCTTCTGAAACTGTTGCCCATCTCATTCATTTTACATGCAATCACAAAGTACGTACAACACTCTTTTGACCCTGTTTCTTTTCACGCCTTCACCCTTTGTCATTCATTTTCAATGCTTCGTAAGTATATTTTACTTGTAATTAATCATTCACCTTTGGTCTTTAACAAATGAGATCACCATCATCAAAAGATTTTGCCAAACCACATGCAAATGGAACGGTTGCAGTAATTGGATTCGTCATAGTTATCATTAAAGCATTATCATTAATGCACAATGTTCCAGGTTGAAGATCATGCAGACAATGTCATGTCATGCAAAGTAATAATGCAAAAGATGACAATAATAAAATTAATAAACGTTACTATTAATACACTTCAGTGGATCCAATAATCAATAATTATCCTTTGACTAGGGCGACGAATGCATTGAATTAATATTACCCTTAATGACTAATGACAAATTTGATTATTTTGTCGTCTTCTTCCGTATCCATCAATTGTCATAATTCTCATAATGTCATTTATAGGTTTATAGCAGGCGGATCCAAAGTATTCCCATGCTGTGCGATACAGGTAAGACAAATATCCATATCGAGTTTGTATAGGTAAACGAACAGCAAAAACAAGAAGAATACAGGTGAATTTGCAAAAGAAGTCGAAATAATAAAAAAAAGTTAGGTTATAAGCTTATTAGTTACAAGTTATAAAAGCAAAAGGATTTTTGGCCAAGTGGTGTTGTTGGATAATAGGGCAAAGACCCATGAGAGAGGCGCAAGCCCATCCCATCTTCCCAATTCTCCACTTGCACAAAACTGACTGAGTTGTTCTATACGACTTCTCTCTTTGTTTTTCATGCGCAAAAGTGGCGATGCTGCCAAGGAATTCCCATTTGCAGAATGGCACACAACACACAAACTACGTCTAAATGAGTAGTCGATGATGCCATGCGTTCTCTTTCTTGTTTCGTCTCATCCTCCTTCCAATTACAGCAAGTTTGCAGTGCTCTACTATAGCACTCATTTAGAGCCTCCTCCTTGTTCATTTGCACCTCCTCCTCCTTGTCTCATGAAAACATGCGCTATTCATTAGCTGTCTGCCAAAATTCATTCCTATTACACTAATGCCAACATGTCAATAGTAATGCTATGCAATCCCATTACTAAAGAGTAATACCTTATTTATAATACCATTCTTCTTTGGAAGTTGGCATTTTCTTACAAACCTTTTAGTTAGTATATGATTTCCTCCTTGTGCCATGAATGATTTCTACGCATTGCATGTTGCATTAACAATTGTCATTTATACTTTTCTTGCACAATGAGGAAAAATAGCGTGAACAATCTATACAAAAATAAGCATGGGCTTCCGCCTTATGCTTACGCAATTTGTCACATGGTAAAAATAAAAGGGTCCGTTACTCATGAAATTTGCCTGTCTTGCCTCTCTTTGATATTCCTAATGCATCTTTCTTGACTTCAACACAAAAATCTATTCTGTCTTAACATTTATTTTCCTTACTTAGCAGTGATAGAAATCCGTTGCAAAAGTCTTAAACATTCGTCCTGCTTCATTTTCAAAAAGTGTAAGAATGAGGGAATGCAAAATGCTGAATATCACAGCAGTATTGTAATAACTTATATATGGTAATCGCTGTGTCGTTGGTCGCTTCCTTTCTTTCATTTTAAATTTACTCTATCTAAATCGGTTTAATGTAAGACAGACATGCGGATTGCAATACACGGATATGGATTACGTTATATTTATGTATGTTCCACTTTTATATAGTACTTTACGGATTATTTATTATTATCATCCAGTAAAATGAATGATTGTCACTATGAGAGCATTATGCCGAGTTTGAAGAAGTTTTAGTGAGTATATTCTTCATTTTAGTTGAAAAACCGTTGAACTCCATTGTGCAGAAAACACATTAAACGCTCATCACTCAAACTTATGATTATACAGTTAGAAATTTCTAAAAGAAACCCAAATTGATTATGGATTTCTAGTTTCTCCCATTCGCCCTTATTTCAAACCTACTCATCAATCATAGCGTGATCTTCATGAGGGAGAAAGGGACACATGGATGTAAATGACGTCACAATCACAATGGATTGTCAATGGTCTTTTCTGCTTGACACAAAACTTGTTTTGGTGCAAAAAATCGTCCGGGCGTCATCCTGAGATATTAAATCCGCTTATTATGTTATTGCGCAGGTATTTATTGAGTACCAACTAAATGCTCACGAGATTATTTAACTCCAAACTGGATAGATGGATTATCGCGAAGAGCAATAACAAAATGTATGCAGGATTGTGCATGCAAATGAAAAAAGATTGGTTCATTGACATTTTGCACTTTGAAGAATCTTCGTTTCGCTGGACGGAGACGGATGGACATTGTTCAACTGAGTGAGTAGACTGACTGAACTGTTGTGTGATTTTTAAATATCGGCAAAAGTGAATTATATTCGACTTTTGCTTCTTCTTGAGCGAGCAGAGAGACGTGTGTACATATTGCAGTAAGCAATAATGCAATGGTAATGTAATGAAGAAGAGCAGCGTGGAGTATTTAAGAACAGAGCCGGCACGTATGACCTGTTTTTATAATTCCATACCTCCCTGCTGTTCTGCGTAATAAGCAATAAACTTACATTTTACGATGGCAAACCTATAAAAACCTACGTACGTATTTTAATTCGCATTTAATTACTGGCAATCCATTCCTTACGTTTCATCGCTAACTAGTTTCCTTTTTAATTTATATATAGGAAAAAATGAGTTTTAATTCCAAAGCTGAGAAGGAGAGAGCAAAACACTGACTGACTGACTGACTGTTGAGCTGGACTATAAAATGAGTCGTAAAATTTGAAAGGAACAAGATAGGAAAGAAATGTCGAACGGATTAACATACAAGCAAGTAAAAGCAGGTAAGCAAGCAAAGAACAAGATCAAGATATTCGTTACGTAGTAAGTAGATATGGTAAAAAAAATATCAAGCAAGGAGACCGTGTGAGTGTGTTCTATAATAATATGACTTTTCCACATATATTACATATATTGAATTTCTTGCAAATGCAATGTTCAAGCAATGCTCTGCATTTAAACATTGATGTTGTTGCGTTGTCGGAACGGTGGTGTAGTTTTGTGGGGGAACGGGAACATACTATTCGAAGTCGAAAAGAGACTGAGACTGAGTGACTGGACCTGGAGGGAGGAAAAATATATAATACGACTACGACTAGTATATGACTGGAGAGGAAATCATTATGAAGAAGGCAGAATGCGAAGGTGTAATCATGGATGGTCTTATAAGCAACCCGCCGCGACTGGGCAGAAAATTTTTTAAAGGTTGGTTGAAACATTTGAAAATTCTCGTGAGATACGGTAGAATGGACCGTAGAAAAAGAAACGCAGCGACCCGTTCGTTCCTTCCTCTGCTTTGAGTTGTGACAATGACGGACAAGACTTTTTCTTTTCTGGAAAACGTTAAGCTGCCACTCTCCGCCTCTCTTTTTTGAAACTCAGAAGGTGTGTTTGTATGGAAGGTCCCATACTGACTGACTGAGTTGCACTAACGAGTGCTATGTACGTCCTAGTTTTGACCCTTATTATCCCTAATGATGTCCCACACACATTCACAAGTGGTGTGCATTAATTTAATAGTCCGTATATAGTTGCCTCAACTCAACTGCACTCACACCCACGCAAGCAAAGAAAATTACATGGCAAGTGCTCGGCCCATTATTGTCACAATTTAATGGAAGTTACACCCATGAAAAAGTAAACGGGGATATCGTTTCATTACTAAAATTGTTTCTAAAATGGTGTCATTCAATCCATGCATGGACTCCATGGCTCAAGTCAGTTAGAACAGGAGTTGATAATGACAAAACCTAAGTTAGACAACCGGAAACGAATGATTAGACCTAGAGGGGATTGCTGTAACATGCCGCTGCTATACTACATGAATTTGGGAATGAATGTCTTGACTTGTGTGTTGTGTTAGAAGTTAGATGTGTTTATATTGTGTGTGGTGTGTGTGAGAAAGACACAGAAAAGAAATTGTAGGGAGCTGAAGAGTGTGACGAGACAAGAGAGACGAACCGACCGACCACAACGGAGAAAGAAATCCTTTTGAAAAAAATCCATATAAACTATAGCTAATGTATACATGATGCTACTTGTAACTTCTAAAGACTCGGAGTCGCAGTTTTATATCGAGAGATGTTAGATTATAGGAGAGTATAATATTTTTAAAGAGAGATTTTGTTGCAAAAGAGTCCGCATGGAAACTTACAAAGTGTACAAGACACGACGGAGCATTCCTGCTTCTATTAGTTTTTAAGAGCCGAAACGGAAGGAAGGAAAGGATGCTCAACTGACCGAAGGATCCAAAGAGATAAGAAAAAATGATGATTTTTTTCCTATTGTACAGGTCGATTTGGAAGAATCGCTGGAATTGTCAATGTATGTGTTGCGTAAGTCATTCGGAACGAGAACGAGGGTAGAAGCTTCTTTTTCCCTGTCGTCTCCTTCTTTTAACTTTCCTCACTCACTCGAAACTCTCCTTCTTTCCCATTATAAATTGCATGATTTAAACATGTCTTACGAATCAATAATCCTGCAGACCAGTGAGTTCTCGTAGCAAAAAACTTCTTTCGCCAATCTCCCTATCACTCGGAAAAACTCAGCAAGTAGGTACTCTTCCCCAAAATGACGAGGACAGAATTTACCTATAAAAAGGAAGCTCGAGAAAAAAAACCATGTTTTCGTGAGTATCCTCCTTTTTCTGTACCCCATCACCACCGGACAATCTCCTTCGTTCGTTCTCGTTTTCGTCAACTTGCCATCCACTTTATATCGTACGTAAGGTCTCTCTTTTACTTTCTTGTCACTCGTCGTTTCTTTACTTCACCCGTATCGATCCCTTTTACATACACACATGATTATTGAATATTATCATCATCATACACATTGCACTAGCCTGAAGGGACGCGAAAACGAGGCAAGTACGCCTAAGCTGTACGCCTCGCCGACTTCCATTTCCAAATACTGACTTGTGTCATAATAATAAGAAAACGATGTGTATAGGCACACTCACTCAACATAACGTCTTGTGTACACATTCACGTTTTTCCCCTTTTATACTTCTACTTCTCTCCGGGAAATTATCCTGCGTCACTTTCCTCATATCAATTTTCCTTTAAAAGTTGTGTATTCCTAGGGAAAATGGGTGTGATTTGAAGGAGGGAACTTAGATTTCTTCCCGGTATGCTTAAAACCGCGGATGAATGAAAACCGTGAGCCACAGCTTTGGTAAACTACACATCAACACAATCCATCATCATCATCTCACTCACTCCCCACTTTCCAGTCTGATATGATGATATTTTAAAAACTTTCTTTCCACCATCATCATCATCTTCCTCCATTCCATCACTGTGTATAAAGTCAAATCGATGTTACATATCATTATGACTCCATCGATTTTCACACCTACCCGAGGAGATGCTTTGATCAATTTGCCTCCACGAAGATCGCCTTCTTCGCTCTATTCGCTCCGCTGTCATTGAATTTTTGTAAGATATGAAGAATCCAATATACTTTATAGTAAATCGTGTCTCCTACCTATCAAACTGCATTGCAGCACTTTACTATTTATAAGAAGTGCAGTACATCATAATAAGCAGCATACATGTACAAATACAGAAGCAATATAATCAAAGTCACACTGTGTGTATGTTGTATTCTCTGAGTGACTGCTTCTCCATTACACGGGACACAGCATTACAAAGAGTGAAGCACTGCAGACTGAAGAAGACTAGTAAAGACTCGTCTATGCAACTGATGTTTTATCCTACTTGCTGCATCCCTTATGCACAGAAATCCATGCATATGTAGTACAAGTGCATCCATCCGTACGAATGCATGAAACTGAAAAAAGCCGAGCAAAAAAGGAAGCAAAAGCCCAACACAACAAAGGTAACAGATTAACCTGTCAGATGCAAGACAATGTGCTTACGACATTTCCTCATTTCATGGTCCGACACCTCCTTTGGCTCTGGCGACCGACACTGCCTGCCATAGCTTCAACACAAATCTCTTCATTCCCTTTCCATCCAAGGAACCCTTTCCTCATCCTCACAAAAGCCTTTACGTAACATAAAGGGTCACCAGCTACCTATACCAACCATGCACAACACAACAGCACAAATACAACCTACAACACACGCGTGTGCAATGTACAAAAGGTGATCTAATACGTCGCATATCAAGGTGAATCACAATCACCACACGAAAATTAAAAGGCTGTCTCCATCCTCTCCTCTTTCTTTCTCCTTCCTTTAATTCTGCATACATAAAGCACACAAAACTGAACACGTGTGTGCTTAAAAAGGGTCTTCTTTTCTCAGATTTGCATGAGAATTGATACCAGAGGGATTTTTCTCAACCCTTCCTTTCTCAACGGCACACTTCTGCATGCGCCTGTTTTCTTTTCACTCCAGCTGAAAACTTGGTACATTGTAAAAAGTAAGAAATCATTTTTCTGTCTCCTATTATATTACTTTTTACATTTATGATGTTACAATACTGTGTTCTGTGCTCTGTATACATTATATTACAATATAAAAATTATATATGAATGATCAAAGCAAATTACATATCGTTTCCTTGCATGAATTTGTTCAGATGGTCAAACGTATTACGTTTCTGAAAATAATGTCGTAATACCTTAAGCTGTTGGTTCTACATTCTACATAAATATACTGTGTAAAAACGAAAAGGATCTGAGGGAGTGGAAAGCAAAAATGATGATGGGCAATGAACACGTACAACGTAACGCTATCTTATAATATTCTCGAGGTTTGCTTGCTTAAGTTTTGTCGTCTCGTTAACTGTTACATAGGAGGAAATTTGAAGGTAAAGGCAACGATGACAAGTAATGAAAAATAAACAATCACAGTGAAACGCAATGCAATGATGATGATAATCACCCTGGATCTGTGGACTAAAGTCCAACAAATCTCTCGAAGACAATGCATGTGAAAAAGACAATGCACTTGTTCATGCATTCCCTGCTGGTTCACGTCTCTTGGAAGAGGAGAGCGTCTGGACAAGCATGGATCCTTAAGTCTCTCTCTTTACCGTGTCTTTGAGCTCACAGCAGTGTTCCATGCAATTGCTTAGCATAAATTACTAATCCTCCTTCACTTCATTTATAATAGGCACTACTGCTCATGTTAAAAGCGTAATTGACAGTGTCTGTGTTATATAAACAAAAGTCAACACTTTTGTATGCCATCGACTCTCATACGTGATAAGGCGGGTTGTGGACTGTGTTACAACACAGTAATGATAATGAGGCTGCACCGAACCCAGAAGAATATTATGATGATCGCCATGCTTTGCTTGTTATAATGTATATTACGCACATTGCACGAGTCACAGTCTCAATTTTCTCAATGACCACAGCACAGAGAAGAATACAGTGGGAAAAATCTTCCAGTCTTCTTCTACGTCTTGAATGCGTGTGTATGTTTAGTATTTGGACAGGTGTGTCAGCAGGGGGTCTAGGTTTTTCAAAAGAACGTTTCATTATGAGCGTCGTTGATCCCCTCCTTCCTCCAAGTCATCATTGACACATTCATCCCAAAAAAACATGTATAAATATAATCAATTATTTTTTTCGTTTTGATTATTGAATCATGTGAGAAGGATGGACAAACGAGGCTGAGTGGACGCAAAAAACCGCATCCCCCATGGCTCTGTTTTAATTCTAAGATGAAGGGACGTTAAAAGTGAATGAGTGTAGAGCAGCATGGCACCTTCGCTTGATTCATGAGTTTTGAGGAGAGATGGACACGTCATGGGGATAATTAGCATGGGGCTATTACATATTCATTTGGCAAGGTGTATTTAGACTTTAGACAATGAGATGGGCTCTCCTTCCTCCAGCTCCAGCACACATGGACTGTCGAGTCACAGATTAATTAAGATGTAAATTAATCTAGTATGTGTGTTTGTAAAGTATCCTCCTCTACTCATCCCCAAATGAACGGAACATCCGACATCTCAGATGGAAATGTTTTGATAAGGCAAATATGATATTATGAAGAAGAATAAATAATGATGGGGCCAGCAGCATTTTGCAAATGAGCGCAAGGGAACGTAACAACAGCGTCTGAAAATAAATTGTTTGTTTTCCTGGCATATGAAAAAATTGTAAAAGAAGAGTAAATCACGATTATTTCATGGAATACCCATAAAATGGGACAATACAACATTTTCTCTCGTTATAATCTTTGGAAGTCGCGTATCTTGCTGAATAGCCCATTACCACATTTAAATCAAAGATCGTGATGATCATCAGAACTACTGCCACATTCACAAATCCACACATGCATGCATATATGAAGTACGCATGTGTTCGATGTGATTTGATGCAGAGGAAAGACGGGACGGACGGAAAAGATTCATTCAACTTGGTTTAAACTTTGTATGGTATTTGCAAATGGAAATAAAAGAAGAGAGACAGAGTCCAATGACCAAGACAGGCCAAAAGACGAGCGATGGACAATACATCGTGTATAAATGGATAGAGAAAAAAGGAGTGTGAGAAATGAATTTTTAACAATTCTCTCGTCCAAGGAGAGAAAAAAGGGAAGGAACTGCTAAAGCTAAAAGCACAGTGTGTTTTGTTGTCCTCCTTCGTAAGAAGGAGAATATAAGGATTTAAAAAAAGAGAGCGTATGAACTAAAAGAGCATGACATTGTTATTCCAACTGCTTCAGTCGCTGCATCTCTACTTCTGCTGGTGTAATTTGTTCAATTTCTTACTCTCTTTTCTTTAGCTTCTTCTCTTCTTCTTTTCATGAGTCAATTACTCATATATCAAAAGGGATAATATAAAAAAGTTTATCCCTTCAAATTATACGGGGTACAAGTGTTGGGGGAAACGGAGGCAGTTGTGTACTTGACGAAAAATGCAGAGCTGAAATACTCAAAGATGCAACGAGAAGAGTGAGTGAGTGAGAGAGAGAGAGAAGAGACACTGTGCCTGCCTCATTATTATGATTATGATGATGAAAAATTTGCTTGCTCTACAACGAATGAAGGAACAAATGAGTGAGCAGATGACGACGTCCATCATCAGAAAAAATAGAATGACAACAAAGTTTTGTTCAGGAACAAAACAATTGAAGACGCTCACTCGGCCGTGGCACGTTGGGCTGTCTTTGTAGTTGGAAATTGGTTGCGCTCCTGTGTATTCTTAGTGATTTCACCTAATTCTGCGTGAATTCTTTCGTCGTTCATTTCATCTTTTACCACCCTTCATTTGTGTGTACAGGGTACACGGAAATTTATGAACGCTATGCTATACCAAACTTGAGCAGTGAATCCTTTAGCTTCATAGGTCACTATGTTCTATACTCCTACAATTCCAGATAAATGCACGTACGCCTCCTATACTTTCTTATTATCAATGCGAACTTTGTTGCAATTGTCATAAATAAGAGATGCATTACTATTGTCAGTTTACAAACTATTAGTTTATTCAATGTCTTAGCTGCGCATATTTTGTGGTGACTCTTTACAAAATATCTCGAAAATGTGTACTAAAGCAGGAAATATGGATACGGCAGTATGCAATAAAAGCTGGTTGATCCATTTATTGTAGGAAGGTTCGTTTCTCATGATTCCCCAATTTCTATCACACTTGTGGTAGTATCGATGATACGTCAAACTTAAAGCTTTGTAATTTGAATGGAAAAGGGGCTGGAGGAATCTTTTAAAAAAAGGAGTAGCCCAATCCAAAATTGCCCATGTAGGACTTTTTTCTTGAAAACGAATCTGCTAAGATATATGCATATGAAAGAATAGATTGGAAAAAGGCAAAAGAAGGAAGGGAGAGAAAGAGAGAAAGAAAGAGAGTGATCTGAATAATTCTATCAGTCAGATAAGCCAATGTGAATGGCTCTTATGGATGGCCTAGGAGAAGGGACGAAGGACGAGCGGACGGTAATCTTTACTGCAAATCGACTCGTAATGCCACCAGCTATAGCTACAAGGAACAAGTCAGAAGAACCAATCTGTGAAGCTATGTCCAAGTTTCCCTTTTCCGCTCCCTCTCATCTTTTGTCTTTTGCTCTCCTTCGTCCTCTTCGTCTGGTTATCCTACATAATTCTTCTTTTTCCCGTTATTGGTAAAATGTCCTGTACGAGAAAAGGAGAGATTTAACGAATATAGCAAGTCAAATTTCAGCCGAAAACTCATTCTGTACGGTCAAACATCCATTCTCATCCCAAGTCAAAAAAAACCCTTATACACCCAATCTCATTCCGACACGTTCTTTCCTTTCATATTCCCTCTATTTCGCAGTCTGAGTCTCCTATGAAGCTGCTCATCCTCACTTTTCCTGTAAATCCCAGCAGTAGCAACTAGCAGCGAAAAGTCCCTCCTCCTCCATCTCCACTGTCTTCGTCTTCTTCTTATTCTACTCCTGTTGTACGGAATAGTTCAACTTCCTTGCTCTCTTCCAAAAACCTTTCTTTTTTTTCTTTCTGATCCGTCAGTGAGAAAGTCAGAGGCAACGACAGTGTGAGACCCACAGACACTAAACTCATCTCTGCAGTAGCGGCTTGAGTTATGGACATTAATTTTTCAGACGGATAGCTATTGGACGAGTCCAACTTTCACACTGGACACTACCATCATCCTTCCTTTTCCTATCTCTTCTTCTCTCAGTCCTCGCTTCCTCTTTCTCTCTCTCTCTTTTGTAATATCTAAAAACTAGTGGATGAGCGTGTCTCTTCGTTCTCCTTCCTGAGTTATGTAGTGAAGATGAGCTAGTGAGAGTGAAAGAAAGCAATTTGGGGCGACAAAATTTACCATGAGCTCACACTACTTCACTCCATTCTCTCTCACTTGTTCATCGCTTTGTCTCACAATAAGTCAGGAGACAACACATGCGGATAATTGGGAAATAAGTCCTTCCCTTCACCCCCGACTTCTCATAAACTCAAAACCTTAATATTATTCCCTTGCAAAAATCACTGGTTGTTAATAATAAATCTGCCAAAAATTCTACACATTCATAATTAAATGCAGTGTATATAGAGTGTGTACAGTACACCAATCTCGTACGAAATGAAAATTATGAACTGAACTTTAACAGTTGTCCATGAAGTAAATGTGAAGATTATATTACCATCATTTTTTTAAAGTATGCTACACAGCAAACGAATCCTGATTATTGATCGAATTTAGAAAAAAGGCAACGATGACGACGACGACGACGAAGACCAGGAGGGAAAAAGGGTGAAGCTAGAGAAAAGGAAGGGTGAAACATGATATTTTTATGAAAAAAGCTACAGCTCGAAGGAAAAAAATTGTATTACACGAATCAAAGGAAGGCAACGTACACTCACATGAGAGAGGAGGCAAATTATGATTGCAACTTTTTTTCTCCTTCAATCTATCGAGACTGAGTATTTTTTAGCCTAGAGAGAGATGAGAGAGTGAAAGAGAGAGAGATGAGTGTGTGTGTCCCTTTTTTCTCCTGGAGAATTTTCCCTACTCAATTGACTCTCTCCTCTTGAGACCCGTAAATAAATGGACAATGGGATGTGCAGAATTTTTAGATGTTTCCAACATCCTCTGTTTGAATTTTATTCGGACACAGTGCACAAACAGGGACACATAGACAACCCAGACCACCAATTGAAATTATGACGACGAGGAAGTCGAAGAATCATGCATATCCTCTGTGACTCTGTATAGTTATACAGTCCATAATAATGCCACATATATTGCTATAGGACAAGGAAAGCAACGGTGGCAATGCAATGATGTCCCAGCTTCGTCATCTCCTTACGTAAGCGTATCAAAAAAAAGTGTCCCTCTACTTTATTACGCGAGTGTAGAAAGTGTCTCTCTAGAGAAAGGACACTCCTATTTTCTCCCTCACTCAGCCAGCGTGGACGATGAGTTTTTGGAGAGAAAGTGTGAGTGAGCGACTCTCTCTTACGCATACGAAATATCAAGTATTCTACGTGTTGAAAATTACTAAAAAGGCTCCAATAGACTTCAATTCATATGTCTTATATATAAATTTTTTTCCTTTGGACATTCGCGTCTTACTCATATCAAGAGAGGGTAAATGGAAATCTTCGGTAGAATGAACGACGTTCGTACTTTTTCAAGACTACTGACTACTCTCGTCTCGCCGAAACTCGACACACACTATACATAATACACGGTTCATTCGGAATTACTCCGAAGAAGGAAGAAGTACATATTGCACAGACATTCTACTTCAGCACAGTACTAGTGCATATGCCTTGATAGTAGACCATCGTCATTTCTTTTCGAGAATTCAAGAGGACACTATTTTTTTTCTCCTGTTCCTTGTTCCTGTATCTCTTTCACTCGCCTGAGTCCCTTGTGATTCGTAAATATGGTGAGAAGCGGGTAGGAACTCTGTACTACGTGTGCTACTTTAAGTTTGCAGACACCCTCTTGTCTGTCTGTCGGTGTTTCATTGCATTGCATTACATTACATTATATTGTAGTGCAGTGAATTCTTCCAATTCTCATTTCGTTCCCATTTCCATAAGACTAAAATCTTTCAAAATCCTTGCTTTGCTCACTGCTCCAATACTAAATAGTAATTCTTTTGTCAATCCCAATCTCAATATTTACTCTTTGGGCGTGCATAGCAATAAACGAATAGGGAAAAACCTGCCTTCGCATGATCCAATTATAAAATTACCATTGTTTCTCCCATCACTTGTATTTAATTACAATTCCACGATTGTTTCTTCCTCCTCTTGGTATCATTTTGTTTTCTGCGCCTTAGTAGTAGTCAACTATACACACATCTCATTCCACCTGCACAGAACTGGACTACTTGGAATTTAATCAAAATTACGTTTTTTGATTGTAACAAAAGAAACGTACAGAAACGAACGAGTGAGTGACGTGTTGGAGAAAGAATATAAAACATTTGATTGACATTATATTATCGAATGTGCCTCTATGCATATCTTAACATGAATTGTGTTTAAGGCATCGCAAGTACAAAGAAACCACACTAATATGTACACAACCGCTATGAGCTCTGAGGGAAAGTTAAATAGGAGGGAAATGGACGAGAAACTGTTTATACTTATATTCTTCGATTGATTTTGACAAGTACTATGCACTAGTTGTTTCTTTTTTACCTAAGCAATCGATATTTCAAAGGGCGTTGCCTCGTCTTACTTCCTTCATCTTTCCTAACAATGCTGCCACCGGAGTGAATTGAAAATTATATAAAAAATGATTATATAACAAACTAAAAAATGCATGTGCACCAAATTTCAAAACATTTCAGCTTATCGTATGTATATGTAAAATCTCTATTCTTTTAGCTTCCTGAATAATGAAAGAATGAATAGGAATGAGATTATAAGATGTTATTATAAATTAGCAATATTTTTAAATTGCTAATACAGTGATTCCAAGTATTTGCAATCTCGTGGAGCATGGCGTGGCTTCATTAAATTTCATTAAAGGAAGAGAGCGTGGTGAGACTTTGGTTTAAGAAGGCTAACTAATAGAACTGGTACGAGGGAAGAAGTGGTCATAAAAGTCAAGTGTAGAAGTGGAATCAGGATCATGAGTTCAAAATGGATTTTTGACTCATCATCGTCTCATCGTCTCATCGTCTTCCTCCTTTGAAAGCATTAATAAACAGTAATTGTAATATTTTTTGTGCTGATTGACTAGCCATTTACTCCCTTGCTCCTGCTGGTTCAAGCTCAGAATGAGAATTGGATTTTTAGCGATGAGGTTTGAGTCTGGTCCTGCTTCTGCTGTTCAAATGACTGATAATAATTCATTTGCGAAACAAGTGCAGAGCTCTTCTTATGAACCTGACAATGGGAAAAGGAAAAAAGACGGGATTCCTTTTGTGTTGGTGGTAGCTATGCGTTTGCTGAAGGGAGCAGAGTGTCTTGGCGTTGTTGTTGTTGGCGATTTATCTAGATGATATGAAGATGAAGAAAAAGGCAGACGAGGACGAAGACGACGACGACGACAACGATAGAGAAGGAGGGAATAAGTCCACTTGTAAAAAGTGAAGGAAAAAGGAACAGAAGATGAAGAGTGCAATGCATAACAAATACAAGGAATGGTGTAGAAGACGAAGAATGAGTGAAGAAGGGTCAGCTCACCTTCCCTTCGGAACAGCATGCAGCCAGGGCAGGTGCATGGACAAGTAGTAATGAATTTTCGACTTGCTCATTTAGCCAAGGTGCGATAAAAAATGTACATTTTATGATTAATTAGACATGTGTTGTTGTACTCCGTTTGACCAATGGGAGGGTTGATTAGCTAAAAAGTTATCATGAGATGAGAGCATTACAACGTTACTTTACATGCCTACGTGATTGTTCAGTTCAGCTATGAGAAGAAGAGATTAGTGAGAAGATGAGCATGAGTCTTTTGCTTTTGCTTCTTTTGCGGTTGTGCATACTGCCCCTGGTTTGCTGGTTGCTAGTTTGCTACTGCTTAGTGCATATCAGGAGCCTAATGTGACGCAGCTCTGCGCTATTCTTATGTAAAAGAATCTCCTGTCTTTATCTCTCTGACTAGTGACTACTTCACTGTTCACTGTCATGCAGGCTGCTGTGCTGACCTTTTAATTTTTGTTTCATCTCCAAGCTTCACTTTACAAAAAGGTGCTTTCAACTTTAAAAGGCCTTTCAAAAGGAACCGTAAGCTTTGGATTTTGGAGTCGGATGAAAGTGAAGTACGTACGTCCTGGTTCAAGCGAATATATTAATTACATCCCCTGCACGAACAAATTAATGTGATAAATAAATCATATGGAGAGATTCAAGCTGTTGTTCCTGCTCCTGGTGCACACACTAAGTCAAATTACAATTCCTTCCTTCCCTTTTTTACTACGCAAACTAATACAATGAGCAGTGGTAAGGAGCACCGCCGACTCGAGGAGTAGCAGCTTTGAAATCATCCTTTCATAATTCCCCATCTTCATCCGCACATCTTGCTTCTTCACAAGTTTCTGTCTCTCTCACTCTTTCGTCTCCACACACAATTTTCATTAACAACTTTTTAACAAGATTAAGTCGTAGCAAAGAAGAGGAGAAGCGAAGAAAGCCGAATACAAAAAAAGTTTTTCGTCAGTTTCACGCTCTGCTCTTCACTCTTTTTTGTATATAATGTATTTTCAATGCTCTATCTCCGCACGTATTTAACAAATCCCGACTTTACTTAGTAGCCAAGCCATACACAAGTCTACATCCTATAACACATTTTTGCTTTTCCCAAGCGGTCCCATAAGATCCAAGTGAGGACAACGACGAGAGCGTGGAAGGAAAACCATGACTTTGTACTAATGTGTCCCATCCTCACCAACGAATTAACTAACTAACTAACTACGTCGTCTCCCGTTCCTTCCTTCTCAACCAAAGCAGTGCAGGCAAAAATGTTTTTCTTTCTCGTCTTCCATCATCTACACTGCGTGGAGAATTAAAAGTGAAAAGAAACTTTTTTGGATATGACTTGGTGTTAAGGGAGAGTCTTAATTACAAACCAGTGTCGTCAGACGACGACGATGATGATGAGTCTTAATACACTTATCACGACCTCAAAAAAACTCTCTCTATGTTTGAGAGAGACTCCTTTGAAGCGTAAGGGCGCCAGCGAGTCAGCCAGCCAGAGAATCACAATCACAATTTGTAAGAATTGAAGTAAAGGGCTGAAGTGAAGCTAAAAGTATCGCAGCGTACTTTTAATTCTTCAGCATTACTGAGACATGGACTCATATCCGAGATGCAATGCAGATCAATTTTTAGGATGATGTGTCCCAGTTGAGTGAAACAGGAACACTTAAAAATTTTGAATGCTTCCCTACAGTGAAGTCAATAAAAAGCAAAACACATGAGTTTGGTTTCTTCAACTTTCTATGTCCAATGTTATATAAGACAAGACTATATGAGATGTTCCTATTGGGAGGCGTAGACCGAGTCTTTCTAACATTTTTGGGTTCCTTACGTGGCTTCACTTTTTTTTGCGCGATGATCCCCAGCATAGACCGAGAGATCCGAGAAAAATATATAGTTTTTCCTTTGAAAAATAAATCTGTAATGCCACTTTGTTTAAGTAGGGGAATGTAAGAATGTGATATTGATTTTGCCCAAGAGAAGTTTAGAGTGTTCCCGCATTCATCATATAAGCAAGTTAATGCTTTCAAACTCATTAATCATCGAGACTTCAATATAAGAGTAACCCCGGCAAAATTGTACACTTTTTTTTCCAGTATAGTGACACTTTTTTGATTCTCTCTGCATGAGTCAAATGATGCATCATGAATGCTTCTATTAAAACCAAACTGGGATCTATGTATAAATTCAGAATTAAGGAAATGAAGGGACAAAGGATATAAAAGAGGGGTTACAGAAAAATACAAAATCCCTTCTTGCTCACAGGATGAAGCATGAAGGCAAATGCAAAAAGATTTCCTAAGCTGGTTTCGTTTTGAGAATTTTGCTTAGAAAAAAGTGCATTTTCCTATAATGCATCATAGCTTTGATTTTTTTGAGGGTTCGGGAAAAAAAAATCCTGGAGATTAATAATCCATTTTTTCCTATTCTTATATATATGGGAAGGGGAGAAAAAAAAGGAAGCGGCCGCGATGCTTCTGCCACTGTCAAAGAGAATGAGTTACTTTGCCGCCGCCGGACGGACCTGCATGCGTTTTTCACACGTTATACTACTATTGTAACGTTGTTACACACTGCAAAACTTACAACATAACTGCTTTATAGTCGAACTTTATAAGAGTGTGTGTGCGTAGGATGGATAATGGGAAGTGGGAATACAACGATACAACAGATAGGATCCATAATACAATTTCGATATAAAAATGTACAGTGCATTGTAATTTAAGTTATACTGGAAACTTTCTTTCCATGAAATGAAATGACGAAACGCAATGCACTGAACTCAGTGTCTCAGGCAACAGCAACAAGGGAGAATTTTTCATATAAAATATTACGTAGGTATTTCATTTTCATTCGTGTTTCTTTTGATTCACCACAACAGTCAGTTTATTACAGATCACACAGCACACGCATGGAAAAAAATGCGAGTTTTACTTTTCATCACGGTAAAGTTGGCTGGTGATTGCATGAAATTCGCATTTCATTGTGCTGAACGTATTCTATAAAGATAAATGGAGCACACTGTAGTATAAGTGGTAGTAATTTTTTGTAATTCCTTTGCTGGTTTGTTTCCATTTCCACTATGTACAAAAGTAGAAAAATGAAGTTTTGAAGAATTGGAGCTTTGGAATCTGAATATCTAAATTGCTCTCAATAATTTCCATTTGCGCAGCACAAAATGATATTACCAATTCCCTTTATAAGACAAGTCAATCAATTTCCCATTATTAATTCAGGAGAAGACAGTTCGATGGAACACTTTAGAATGAATGCCTTGTAGACTTCTCAATCCAATTTTTCTTATTAGATGTATTAACAAATAAAAGCCAGATTGCTTCCAATTCTACCATACGTGCTTTTCAGGTCATTTCACCTTGTTTCATAAATCATGTTCAATTTACTACTAGTCTCGATCCATTTTGAGTAAAGAAATCATCAGCCTCAATACACTAATATAACTTTGTGTGTAAAACAGATACACTTTGTTCAATCAATCACTCAATCAACCTATCAATTTGCAATTCATTTCAATTTGCAAAAGTTAGCACACAATTTCGTTTATTGCGTTTTTGTATTACTGCATATATGATGCAAGAGTAAATCATCCAAATGAGAACACTATACTATGTGACTATGTGTGTGCTATTATGTATTTAACTTCTTATTCCTTTTCCTCGTTTAGCAAAAATATTTTTTGTAGTACATAATTATTCAGCCAATTTACAAAACTCTTTCAAATATGAAATCCTAACGTCATTATAAATTGAATGGATCAATAATCTAATTTCTCATTTCCGGTTTTGCTATTAATTCAAACTCGAAACATAAATATATACAAAGGTACAAATGTTTTTTTTGTTGTTTGATGTATACTTTTCATACTTTTAGTTATGAACGTAACGTTCGGTTCTTTTGGATGTTGTCCATTAAGGACTTGTGATAATAATACTTATGTCATGCTTTTTTTGTACAAAATCCGTTTGTCAAGTGTTTGTTTCCGTCGATTGTAAGCTCATTGAGAAAGTGCATAATGTACACCACTTTTGTGATTATGGAACGATAATGTTACTATATGGATAGGGTTTCCTCATTTCCTCCATGATATGAATTATAAATCCCGAAGAGAAACGAATAGTTTTTTCAACGTAGCGACGTATGCTATTAACTATTTGCACGATTTTTGAAACATATAAAGAATGGTAATGAACGCTTGTTTCCCTGAGAGCGCGTATTAGACTTAACGGGACACAAATTACGCGACACACACGATGTAGCAAGTAGGCAGTGGACATTCAATCCAAAACCAAAAAGGTGCACATTATCATAATTTTTGCTATGTATGTTTGTGCACGTTTTTGTACAGGGAAACCACGCGTTGTTCGCACAATTTCCTGTACAAAAACAAGCCAACACTTCTTCAAAAATATACAAATCATAATGATGGTGATGACGATGATTAAACTGCTAATAGTACTTAAATATGGACCAGGTGGACATGTTTCCACGGAAGGTTAGTTGTCAAAAAAGTTGAGAATATAAAGGGAAATGCTTCCAAACAACGGACAACAAACGCTTGAGCATAAAGTGTGTTTTCCTTCTTGGGAAGACTGCACAAAAGAGAAAAAACGTAGATCTTTGCAATAATGCAAGGAGTAATAAGTGGCAGCAAATACATAAAGAATAGAGAAAAGCAAGACGAAGAGCAAAAGAGATGACAGAAGATTGTTGGTGGCTTCCAAAAAAGAGTCAAACTGCTCTTCTTGTCGTTGTGTTTATTAGCTCCTCCTTCTCCTACTTCCCTTGCTCGCAATCATGAAGACCACGACGACACATGTAAGAATGAGCAACAAAGAATAAAACATAATATAATGGTCAAGAATCCATATTTCTGTAGACCCATTTCTTCATCCCTCTGCAAACACAGGTTTAGTATAATCTCCCTCATATCCTGTCGTTTTTCCAGGCACAAAAATGCATTACCTACGTAAATAAGAGTCTCTCGTTTCTTTTTTTCTTTTCTCGTTTCTTTGCCCTTCTTCCATATATTCTACCTTAAAAATAAAAAGGTAACAATTCTACACCTTACGTAACTCAACCACTGTACTGTATGTATACACAGTACACAAATGCACTCCCATTGTATCTTAAATGGTTGAGTGGAGACTAAAAAATCGTAATCCATAGCCCACCACACGGAGTTTTCTTCTGATGACTGCTTCTCTTTTTGTATTACTTGACGAGTGGAAAGAAACGATGAAGGGATGGAAACGAAGAGAGGAGAAGAAGAAGAAGGAATAAAGAAAAAAGAAAGACGTGGATGAAAGAATCATTTGGATCATTCCAAAGTCACCAGCATCTTCCTTCCATCAACTCTTTACACACAAATCCATAACATGCATTGACACATTGCTCTCTCACACTCACTTGGTCTTGAATATTTCTTTCTTATTAACGCGTGAAGATATGAAAAGGGATTAAACATTCAAGAATTTAACACCAGGGCCACTCCACTCTTCAAAAACCCGTTCTTCCCTCTCACCTCATCTTCTTATCCTCTCTCATCCCCTCATTAGCATAATTCAAAAAGCTCCAAGGGATGGACCACTAAATTTTTCCTCCTCATCATTCTCATTCGACTGTACCAAATCATACGAGAAATTACAATATGTGCCTAATGGAATATAATACATTTTCTCTTGATTAACAATGTATACTACATGATAGTTGGTACTGCGCTGCAAAGTTGCTATTGCTATATACCTAAGTAACCAGGAAAAAATTGAATTCCATAATATATTAGTGTGAAGTGACGTTTTTTTCTCGTCTTTTTGAATTGCAAATATCAACAGTGTGTACGAATATAATATGAAATATTGCTTCTACTGATAACAGTATCGATGCAAAAGATAATAGGTTACATTGTGAGACGAAGGAAGACTGAATGAGCCTGAGCTATGATTGGCAGAGAGATCCTTTAAAAATTGTGTATAGCATTTTGAGATAATCTTTTCACGCTGTGTTTCAGTGGAGACGCCTCAAATGTTTGATGGGTTTCATCGGTAAGTATTATTTTTAAATAGGGACATAACTAAAGGGAAGATGGAATTCTTTTCTTGCTTAAAGATGATGTGTGACAAAAGGGAAACACCTGGACACACATTTAGGGATAAGGTTGCTGTCCATTAGAAGGAAAGGGCAATAATGAAAAGACCTCTTTCAAGTATAGCACCGAGAGACAGCACCGAGTGCTCAATCAAGAGAGGAGCAGTGAAGGAGAAACTAACGTGCATGTGAGCTTTATGTGCAAGAGGTGGGTTAGAGATCATAAGGTCTCCCTCTTATTGTGTATTGAAAGAGGAAGAAAAGTCGTCGTGGTTCTTCTTCACGAAGGAGTCACAAAATATCCAAAAGAGACGAGGTTAAAGAAGGCCATCAACATAAGGGACACTTTTAGAAACGTTAAAATCTTCTTGAAAGACATTGCACGACTGCTTTTGCCCGTCAATTGACGCAATAATGCAGTGCCATGTGGATGTGAGTATGAGTACCTGAGCATTTGAGTCCCTGCGTTACTCTCCGTGTATTCCTTGCGTCGTTCATCATCATCATAATAAGAAATGAGAAGTAAGGATGATTTCAATCTGGAGGAGATGATCAAGGTGACTCTGCCTTTTTCCTTATCCTTCACATGAGTGACAAGAAGGTAGTTATTTGGAACGACAGACCTAACGTAATACTAAAGTGACCTGTGACAGAGGGTAAACGATGCTGCCTGTGTTCCGATGTATCTGAATGAGAGTAAACCAGAGTAAAGTAAAGTAATATAATGTAATGTGGGCTTTAGGAAGAGAAAAAATAGTTGAGAACGAGTCTTTTTGTCTTGGATTTTAAGGAAGCAAAGGTATAGGACGTGTAGAGCAGTTTCCAATCCAACGAGAGAGGAGTAGCGTCGCGTCTCGTCGCAGTCGGAATGAGACATTTGAACAAACATGAGCATGAAGATAAGAATGTTATAGGAGTTCCCTGACCTAATCCAACTATAGAGCGGAGAGAATCATTTGTATTAGGGACGATGGGACATTTGAAAAGACATTGATGCTTATTATGGCTCTGGTCGTGACTCAAAGGTGCCTGCTCATGTCTTGCACGTCTTTTGAACCTGCGTTAAGTAAAAACCAATCGCAAGTTATGTGTAGCCGGGAAAGAACAAGGAAGAAAGGAAAGGATCATTGAAAGGGACGTCATATACTTAAATCACTGCTAACGGCAGAACGGTAAACAAGGCCGCCTTTTGTTTTCACTAAGGAGAGCGAGAGCAATGCAATGCCATGCGGACGAACGACCCTTACGACCCTTCCTATCCCGTTGTCTCAAAATCAATAGAATCAATGGAGACTCCACCAGGTGTGAGATGAGAGAATAAGATTTTTAATTTCTAATTCAATCCACTGTATTGTCCATTGGAAATGAAGGGGAAGCGAGAAGCGAGAGCCATAGGTGAAGAGACGGAGGACCGCGCTTTGAAAATCAATTGGGAATCGATGGAAATCATCTCATGCTCTACTTGGAACAATGAAAAGGGAATTTATTACAATTGCTAATTTTACGTGGAAATTCACTCCTGGATTCAACTTACTCAGTTTGATTCGCTTTTCATTTCATTTCATATCCATCTCCACTAGTGCTCCTAAGCAACGTGTACTATTGACATTACATGAATGAGCGAAAAGAACGAGACGAGACTGCATCATTTCCTATCCCTCCCTGCTCTGCTGATGCAGTAATGCAATGTGAATAAAGTATCAGCTGCTCCACTGCTTGTATTTCATTTGTAAATTAATGCATGACTGTTTATATTCGTGTGAGTACGTGTATGAATGAAAAGGAGGAGTGAGCAGAGGAGTCGTCTTCTGTCTTGTGTGTCGTCTCGTTCGACGGACGACGACGACCACGGTTCCCTTTATTTTCACACACATACACACACACACACGCACTCGTTCCAGAAAGAAAGAGCACACTTTTTCCATTCAATGGCAAATAAGACGGACAAGCCAGAAGAGTCATAATAGGAATCCCTATCAAAAAAAGAAGGGTAGAAAGACGTCGGATGGACGGGGGAACGGGCGACAAGACTATTTATTCAAGAATGGTGCGCAATCTTATATTCTTCAGAGGAGCGTCAGCGGTGCGTTATTATTCGTGTGCGATTGAGATCCCAAACCGACCGCCAATGTCTTTATTAGACGGTTCTCATTCTATACATGTTTTTCTATGCATATGACCAGCTGGAGAGAGATAGAAGATGTATGATGATCATCATGTCCTCCTCGTCCGCGTCGTTGAAGGGAAAACCACTCAAGTGCATCTTGAACCAAAAACTACTCGGGCTCCGACTTCCACTTGGTCCTATTGAATCCTTTATATCCATCCAGTTTGCATTTGATTGAGAAAAATCAAGAAGGAGGAGAGTGTCCCATGGAAGATCTCATTCTGAAGGATCTTGCGACGTGGCAGATGGTAGCCTATGATCATCATGATCATGATCAGGAGAAGAGACCAGTTGCATCGAATGGCACATGGAACAAAACCAACCCCATTCTCCTGTGCTCGTCAGGCAGTCTTCTGATTCCTTTCTTCACCCACTACTTACTGTTACACATATAAAACATGTCGATATGTAAACGAATCACAAGCATGCAGCTTCAGAGCTTCACCACATCCACAAATTTCATTCCTTTACTTAAATCTTCCTAAGTTTATCGGGAAACTTGGAAAACAAGTCTCACTCAGCACTTTCAACTCAACCATGGAATCAGACAATTCTTATAAGTTGTAGAATTACGTCCCAATCCGTATCCAGACAGATCGTATCATTGCTATCTATCTATCCTTGGAGTCATTAGCGCAATGAGTCTATCAAAATGCAATCAGACGAGTTCCATAGCATGTCATGTTCTAACAATTTCGCTCTCATTTTTCTTTTAAATTTTTTCTGTATTGACTCATATTGTACTATATATTTATTTTCATAGCACTATAAACGGTATACTAGGAAGAAGTGCATAGGTTTCTTCTATACAATAAAATACAATCCAAAAATGACTGTTGCAGACATGCAGAAAGAAAAGACAATTCCCGGACGACTGGATTATGTTATGAAAAAGTGAAACGGAATTACTTATGGAATGAGACGTGATGCCATGGAAGTTCGTGAGGATTTTCCCAGAAAAAGCCCACCAAAAAGAGTTCATGAGGGCTCCACAAGTCTCGTCTCTCGTTGTAATTGTGAGGGTCTCCTTAAACTCAGAGCACAGGTATAATTACGATAAAAGCGCTCGCTCCTTTAGAAACCACGCAATAATGATCATGTTCCAAGTTTGAAGCTTGCAAGCTCCAAGAGAAGAATCTAATAAGTATATTCTAAAAATCTCCACAGCGGGGAACAATTCATTGCAACCTGGTCTGACTGAGACGATACATAGAGAGCAGAGAGCGACGATATTATGCAAGTGCGGAGTCCATGTCCATACAGCTCTTGTGAAGGGAAAAGGTGCTATATAATATGCCCATCGATAATTTGTACAAGTTGATGTGTCACGAAGAATAATCCATTTCCCCCGCCTGCCTGCCTCTACCTGAGCCAAGAGGTATCGAAGCGTGCAAGTATAATTGCCAGAAGACGTTTTCCTCACCACTCACTCGGCCAAGTCACTTCGTTCCCATAAGCTAGCAAGAGCCAGCGAGCAATTTTCAGCTCGTTCCTATACTTTGATTCCCACTTGATCTCCAATATATAAAATGTTCCTTCTTCCTCTCCTTTTGCTTTGGTCCAACTGAACGACTACTAAGACAGAATCTGAATCGTTTCTCTCTCTCTCTGTCTTCTCTGACACATGATTTCCAATGGTCCAATCTCACGTCCACATGCACTTGACTCATGGGCTCTTATGTTACGTGCCTTATGGCTCTTTATACCGTCCAGATTGTGAAGGCAAATCAACTCCATAATATTTTTTTGGTTGCTTATTCGACTCAAGAATAAGAAAAAGTCAATGTCCTCCTGCATCATCATGATGAAAGATTTTTCTTTGCTCCTCTATTGCTATACTCATTGTTGATTCCCTAAACGTGCTTTACGTACTACCGACTTACCGACGTTGTTGTAATTCTCACTCAACTCAACTCACACTTTAGCCTGCTTCGTCGTCCTCTCTCTATCACACATTACCGTAGTACGTAATACACAACCAACGACCATTATTATTATTACGTACTACTAGGACGATTCTCTAAAATTTTTCTCACAGTCTTTCACGTAAGAAAAAGCATTTAAGGTTTTATAATGGAGATAATTTTCCTTTTGCTCTGCAGTCTCTATTAACGTCGTCGGCTTTACCGCAGCCAGAGTCTTTCTATAATGAGACTATATTGGAACTAATTACATGTAACTCTCTTGTGGAAATGTATTGCATGTTCAGCGCCATTTCCTATCATGCAATGCAATGCTAAACAATCTCATCTAATGTAATCGTTCACGATGTAATGTACTCGTCTTTTTCTTCTTTTTCAGCTTCAAATGCATAACTGTGTACAACGAAATGGCATCATTTCGATTCCCAACAGTACAAGTGCTGGTAGCTGCTTTAATGCTGTGTTTTTCTCAATTTTTGTGTCCATGTTCCACGATGCGACGGTGGATGCAAATGTAATGCCAATTCAATGCCATTTGCCATTATATAACATTATACAGTGAGTTGCTCTTCAGAGTTCAGAGGCATGCAGTGTATAGGAAAGACTATAACCAAATAATATTTATAATATTAGAAAAACGAGCAGAGAAGCAAAAAAAAATTCAAAAACTCAATGATGAAAAATTATTTTTTGTATCTTTCATGTATTGTTTCATTTTCATAATAATAATTCAGTTACAAACATCGTCATGTTTCATCAACTTACTTACAAAAACAGTACAACTCATTAAACAATAATTTATACAAAAAAACAAAAAACAAACACAACACAAAAATGATTAAATAATAATAACAATAATAATAACAATAAGAATAATATTATTATCAGAATATGTTTTAAAAATGAGGTGTCACTTGGAAAAGCGAACACTAGGAATCTTGAACCGCTTTGATTAAAGTTTTGTTTTTGCGTCTACTTGTATAATTATATAGTAATAATTATAGTAAATAGTCACATTGGAAACAAGAGACGTTGTCGTCCCTGCACTATACTGTCGTATCGTGCAGTGATTTCTTAAATCTAATATTGAACGACTTAATTAATTAATTGTCAAATTATTAATTATATAATACTACAATTTAATACTTAAAATTCTAACATGCGAACCTACAAGACAAGCACAATTCGGCTCTCAAGTAGTGAAATTAGTAGTACACGAGACGCGACAAAAAAGTTATAGTTTCCTATAACACATGCACTGGTATTTTTCCTTTTCATTCGAGTAATACTTAACTGATTAAAAGCGTGATGAACTTATTATGCATGCTTTCTTGTTTTCTTAAAAAAACGAGAATGATTATTGGATTTTTTGGATTATATAAACTGAAATGCACTGAGTAATTTTCTAGTAGCATGGCAAGTCAAGTAATCCATATAAATACTACTTAGTAATGCAATTATAAAATAATACATAATGATATTATTACACGGTTGTCCTATAAATAAACGGGGATAAAATTCGAAATACTATAAGGAAATTAAAATCATAAGAATGTAATAATGGTGTAGTAATAAAGTAATAATACTAAAAATTATTTTTGTATTAGGAAATAAACAAGGTACATTTGTATGTAAGAGCATCATCATGAAATGAATAAAAATTATAATAATGAGTTGTTGTTTTTTTACATTTACTTGCAAATAGTAAATGTTGTCATATGTAGCAGTTCCGTAGCTAAAAACCTCATTATTAAAATGAAATGTAGAGTAATTAATAAGAACCAGTCGTATATGATTTATCAGTTCCGTAATAATACTTTAGCTAATAACTATGTTGCATAGTAATAAAATCATAATAATGATAAAACATTGCTTTGATGTCACGGCGTCCTTGTAGTAAAAATAAGAACAAAAAAACGTAACGTTAATATAATCAGAGCAGCCGGAACACGTCGGTCACAATAATACAATGACGATTAAAATCATATTTAGAATACTATAAAAGTTTAATACGGCAACTTAAAAAGAGTAAACATAAATAAATTAAGACAATGAAAAATGCTACGGTAGGAGTAAATTAGCAAAAGTTAACAATGGTGATGGTAGCAAACTATAAGTAATACAGGTGGGAAACGCAGTGCAGTGATGGGATTCATTGGAAAGAAATTAGTAGTGTATTGCTTTAAGTTGCGATTATTACAACCGAATTTGTATGTAGTATTTGAGGGGCACATTGATGAATGACGCCTGAGACAGAGATCGCTCACGAAGAAATCTGGTCGGTTTGTTCACTTGATCGTGTCCGATGCATTGGTGCAATATGGATTTACCGTGTTGGTGATTGTTTGATTGAGAGTGAATGAGAGAGACTGGTTCATCATCACTTACCAGAAGAAGACACGGTGGCGGGAACGAGTGGCTGATGATGGAGTTTGTTGTGTGCTTGAAATGAACTGGTAAGTTTGGTGGAAGTGCCCAAGCCGTAAAGTTGGAGAAGGTTGAGGTCGTCAAGTGACGAGATTCCCACGGTAGACATAGTTGAGTTGAGCTTTGCTGGAGAAGCTTCTTTGCCGTAGGAAAGAGGCGAAACAGCAGCTGAAGGACTGTTAGGAGCAGCAGATCCACTTGCCAATTGGAACAGGTGGAGTTGTTGTAAAAAACTGGCTTGTTGACCGTTCACTGGCTTGTTCAGATTGACACAGGAAGATGCCGAAGCCGGAGGCATTTCACAACCCTCTGACAGATCAGTGTTGTTGGGCGGTGATGAACCGGATTCCGAGGGTGGTAAAATACCCGGCGTGCTGACAGGTGTGGGCGGTGCAGCAAATATTTCACTCATACTCGTACTCACACTTTCCTTGTTGCTGCTCCCACTGCTACTCTCCACGTGCACTTTGACGTAGTCAATATGCTTTTTTGTAAAGATATGATCTTGCACTGAGTACTTGTGAGAGTACTTGAATCCGCACAATCGACACTCTTCCGGAAGTTTGACTCCTTCTGTCGTTTCAGGTTGACCCAATGCTTTTTGTAGTGCGAGTTTACTCTTCTTCTCCTTTGCACGAGCATTTTGAAACCACACTTGAACCACTCGTTTTGGTAAGCCGATTTCACGACCCAACATTTCACACTCACCCATTGTAGGAGTTTTGTAGTCAGCAAACAGATTCTTCATCACTTTCACCTGCAAACATATTCAAATGAGCCGTGTTCATCTTAGTTTTTTCAATGCTCACTCATGTTACCACAACATTCACACAAGACGTACTCAAACCTACAAGTGTTTAATAAATAATACAAGCAATACAAAGCTTCATAAGCGCTCATCTATAAAACAGTACAAATTTGGGATTTGATTTGTACTCATTCATGTCAAGGTCAAGGTTAAGATAGCATGCTTGTTGGAAGTGTGCAAGGTCAACCGGAGGAAAAGTTTTTGTATGTAGTAGTTGTGTTACACAGAGACAATTGGCAGTCGAAGACAAAGTAGTCATTTCTTCCAGCCACCACATATTTAAGGAAAAAGAATTACTGGAGAAGGTGTTTGCACAGGCAGAGCAATTTCCCCTCTCTCCAGGGACAAATATTCCGAAGGTTATTGACAAAGAGTAGGAGTCGGCGTAGGGAGCAATAATTGCCCCAAGATGAGAATTATTGTACGCGTACGAGGAAAGGAAAGCTGAGGGTACGGAACGGAACGGAATATAGGGAGATATAATACATCACTACTAAATGAGGATGAGACCAGTATTGTCATCATTTTGCTACGTATTATATAGCAATATTTATAACTCATAGTATTATAATCATATGGCCACAGTGAGCAAAACAAGAAGATACAGTAAAAAAACGGATGGTATTATTATAAAATAGTAAACAATATATCGACTAATAGTACATAATACAATGGTAATAATGATGATACAAAACTAAGGATACTAAGGATAACGAAACTTGCCAATTAAATGAAGGCGTATGGGAACGGGGCTAAGTAAGAAAGTACAAGTAGTACGTAAGTGAGAAATGAGCGGAATGAAAGTATACCGAAAAACGTTAAAAAACGGAAAACGAGAACAGAACGGAACGGAACGGAACCGAATGTGAAAGGGAACGAGTGGGTGTGATGTAAGATACCTGCAAGCTGCTCATCTGCGTGCGGAATCTCTTATTCGCCGCCGCACTGTTGCTTGCAGCATTGACGGCTGCACCCGGCGTGGTTCCCGGTCTTTGGCTACTAGCAGTGCTAGAAGCGGGTGAGTTTGGGTTGCTATCAACAGCGAGTGAAGATGAAGCTCCCTCATACAACAACTCATCTCCACCATCATCTGTTTTGGATCATGTGATGGCTTTTTAATACAAGTCATGTCAAACGTATGTCCAATACATGTCCTTTTTTCCTTACATACCTGTGCACGGCATTACTAGAACTAAAACCTCGTCTCGTCCTTTTCATGTCATGTGTCAATTGTAAAGGAATAGTATAACAGAGACCTACTACGCACTGATACACTAGGGAAGGACGAGAAAGGACCATGGAACAAGGGTGGATCACAGGAATTCAAACACAATTGGATTTGGATTTGGAGCAGCAGCAGCAACAGCAGCAGCAAAGCATGCTTGTTGTTAGGGTTCAAGAAGAAGAATACGAGGAGGAATAAAGTATTAGCATTAGAAGACAAGAAGAAGAAGAAGAACGAATGAACGAACGAACGAGAAGAAGAAGACAGAGATCTAATCTTTGCATAGACTCGACGGACTTGTCAGAGAGAAGAGCGAGGGAACTGCATTGTGAATGCTTTTGGAAACAGTGCTGGGAACATAATGACTGATAAGTGACAGAAGAGAAGATAAGTGGCAGACAAGGAAGGGAGGGAAAAGACAAGAAGATGCTGGTAATAAAAAAGAAGGGAATGAAAAGCTGAAAGCGCACCTTATAATATATAGACTATTCCGTTAATGTACAAGATTATATTGAGTAAGAGTGAGTAGTGCGGTGCACAGGTACGAAAGGGAATGTTTATGGACAGGAAATAACATTGATTTGAATCTACGGAGAGAGAGAAGAGAGAAAATGACATTTTGATGCATACGTACCTGACATGTAGTCCATAGGATCGTGCTGAATCTCAGGTTTGATGGCTCGAGACAAGTCCACGGGTTTGGAGAGGTCAAGTGGGAACTCGCCACCGGAACCCTCTTGCTCCGATTTCATAGAGAGACGAAGGTCAGTAGGAGTTGTCGCATCGGCACGACCATTATGACTAGTGATTCCAGTTTGTTGATGTTGCACTTCTTGAGCGTAGCGCTTCAAACTCTCTTCATACAACTTTTTGAGCGAAGTTTCCAATTCGGCATGTGTAGACAGAGAGTGAAGGAAGGGCGTCATTAAATTCGCTGCGGCTGCTGCCGCGGCGGCCGCTGCAGAAGGAGAAGTAGGGTTTGTTGCACTGCCTGATCCAACCAGGGAATTTGCTGAACCACCACCGAAACTAATAGGAACTTTCGTATTATCACCCATGGGGGAAGAGGCTGAATCGAAATCCTCATCAGGAAGAGCATCAATATTGATATCTCCTTTGGTGTACTGGTCAGAGTGTTTCCCAGCCAAATGCGTTTCCAATGCAGACTTCACTTTGAACAAAGCGGGGCAAAACGGACAACGCTTGTTGATAACCTGAGCATGAGCACGGAACTGACCCTTACGCTCACGAGCACGAGTGTTTTGAAACCACACCTGCACTACACGTTTCTTCAGCCCTACTTCACGAGCTATGGTCTCCAGCATTTTGCGACTTGGGTTGCTCTCAACCTGATATTTTTGGTATAAATAATCCAACTGCTCCGGGAGGATTGTAGTACGAAGCCGTTTGTCACGAGGCTGATCTTCCTTGTCCTCATCAGATCTTTCATCAGCAGACCATTTTCGTTTCGCTGTCGCATCACCAGCAATGCTACTTGACGCACTGTGGGAGGAAAGCTGCGACGATTCTTTTCCATCCCCTAGTTTGGCTTGTTGCAGCGACTGTTGAGTGAGGTGCTGCTGCTGGGCTTGGGCATGCTGTTGAAGGATTCCAAACGGACTTTCCGGAGAATACGAAGGGAACAAATTCGGATTCATGATGTGAACCAACTGATGTTCTCTCCACAAGTCGAAACGAGGAAACATCAAGTTACACTTGTCGCACTGGAATGTTTCATCAGAAGACTCCAACTTCAACTGCGCTTTCATTTCTGCGTTAAAAAGAGCAGCAGATGTTGCTGCGCTCTGATTTGCATTGCACAAGGATGTTGTTGTGGATGAGCCGGCAGGACTCTGAGCGCAACTTGGTGTAAGTCCACTGTGGTCAGTCACAGTACTGGAATTCGAATCTTCAGAGGACATGGCTGCAGCGACTTGTGCAGCAGCAGCCTGAGCCTGAGCCGAACGCTTTGCATCTTCCTCTTTGAAACAATGAGTTTTCTGGTGACGAATGAGCTCATAGTAGCGCTGGAAAACAAGCAGGCATTTTTTGCATTGATAATTTAGTCCTGGAGTTCGCTGGAAACGGCCGGCTCCTTCCTCCTGTGCATCCACCGGTGGCTGATTTTCATACACTTTGCGAGCTTTCTGCCTTGCATTTTGAAACCATACAACAATGACACGAGGACTCAAGTTGAGAAGCTTGGATAAATATTCTAAGTCGTCATCTTTAGGGTATGCATTATTTTCAAAGAATTCTTGCAAAACTTTGATTTGATAATCAGTAAAGCGAGTTCGATTAGCTCGTTTCCCTGATGACGAAGATTGATTGGCACCGTTCGGGAGCGGTGGAGTGGTCATGCTAATGTGGGACTCAGATCGTCCAGGACTGAGAGAGAGGGGCGACGCCAGTGAAAGAAGGCTAGTGTTAGGAACTTGACTTGGTGTGGCAAAATTGTTGAGTTGTTTGGGAGGAGGGAGCATTGTCTGTGGATTGGCGGAATCCAATGGATTCATTTGCGAGGTGATAAGTGATGTCATGTTAGTAAGGCTATTAGGCGAGGAACTAGAGTTTGCATCAGGAACTGACATTATAGTAGTAGTAGCAGAGGAAGAGATAGAACCGGACCGGGCACTCTTTGCACCTGCTCTCGGTTGTGCGTCCATCCCCCCTCTGGACTTGGAACGCTGTTGCTGTTTGTGAATGACGCGCTCGTCTTCACTTCTGGACTCGGATTCGGACGTCTCCCCATCGTGATTCAAGAACTTCATGTCTAAGCCGTCCACATGAGCAGACAGTTGCATTTGCAACTGTTGCATGGCTGTCTGTTGACTTTTCTTCCCACTTTCCTTTTTGGTAGCTGCACCACCACTCTGACCCACTGGCATGTCGGTATACTGTTTTTGCTCTTCCGGAGCAAGTGGCATCACTTTCGCTTCCCCAGTTTTCTCGTACTCCTCCAAGTTGAGCGTGGTTGAAGGGGGATTGCTAAAGTTGTACGGCGAGTCCTTGTTCCTTTGACGCTCCTTGAACAAAGTGTTTCTGAACCAATGTTTGATTACCTTTGGCGGTAGTCCGCTCTGTTGCGCCATTTGCTGAATTTGATCCTCAGACGGAGAGTTGTTTATGTCAAAATGAGCTCGGAGGATTTTGAGCTGCTCGTCCGTGATACGAGTGCGAGCCCGCTTTTGCTGTGATGTGGGCCCTTGTTGTTGTTGCTGCTGCTGCTGCAGGATTTGTTGCTGTTTGGCCAAAACATTCGCGTCCATTTGCGGTGGGAAAATGTTGGACGGTGTTTGAGACAAAGCATTCATATTCATGGGATCAAACGGTGGTGGCATCATCATCGGCACCAGTGGGGGTTGCAAATTCATTGCTGCTAAGGCATTCATGTTGAGCCCCAGAGGGAGAGCCATCCCCAGACTCGCCATCATCATCGGATTGATCATGGGATTGAAGTGTTGGAGTTGGGACGCAGCCATGGCACTCAATGCGGCCTGAACATCATTCATGTGCTGTGCCAGAGCCATAGGGATATTAGGTGAATGTCCAGCCGTGCCTGTGGTCGCAGCATTGTTTCCACTTACGGAATCCGCACTGGAGGCTGGGGTGGTGGAGGCTGTGGGAGTGCTCGGTGCAGTGGGATTATTCGCAGTTGGCTCGCTATTTGTGACAGGTTTGCTTGTGGAGGTTAACTCTTTCTCTTCTGCGTCCTTCAGGAGCGCCAGCTCTGTCGCTGCACTCATGGATTCGCACTCTTCCATCTTTTTGGCGTACTCGTTTCTGAAAGCTTCAGCAAAATGTTCGAGTATGTCCATTGAGACAACATCCTTGTGAATTTCCTCACAATGAGCTTTCAAAATCCATACACTGGAAAATTCTTTCTTACAATATGGGCACGCTGACTTGGCCAACTCAGGAAACTCTGAAAGGATTTGCTCATCCATGCCGCTACTGCTCGGTTCCTCTTCATCTGAGTCCATTCGCTTCACTCCTCGTTTTTGGTGATATTCATTGAACTGCATTACAATTTCAAAACCATAGCTTTCCAGTAAATGCTTGTAAATTTGAGATGACTTCTTGCTTGGCATTATGAACCGTTGGAAGGATTCCGAGTCATTCATTCCTGGTGTCGGAGACGAACATGGAGAAGGAAGGATGCTACTCCCGTTAGGGGTAGACTGAGACAGCAAGTCTCCGACTTGTAGCACGGCAGAAGTATTCGGCGTTGACGTTGAATTGGGTGATGGCAGAGGAGGAAAGAGGGCAAGCGGATTTTGGAACATGCAGTAAAGATGCTGGTGCTGGATCAATTGCTCTTGAGACGAGCACACAGCACTACACCGCGAGCATGAGAATGTTTGCGGCGATGAAGACGACAAAGCAGCAGGAGAAACAGATGAGTTTGGTGGACTACTGAGATTGTGCGAACTGCTTCCAGGACTCGATGAGCGTCCCGGTGTAGAGAATGAAAATGAATTACCATCTCCCTTTGGACTCAGCATTTCCTGCATGTGCTTCTTATGTTGATCTTGTAGCTTTTGTGGCTCGGGTTGTTCGATCAACGGTTTGCTCAGATCTATTTGTCCAGTCATTGCTAGCTCCTGCAATTTCGAGGCCCGAGTTTGATGCAGGACAGAGCGCATGTGAATGTCCAATGTGGATCCTTGACTGTACGCTACTTTGCAAATATTACATTTAAATGGCTTTTTGTCATCATCATCTGACGGAGTAGAGGGTGACGGTGTTACAACTGCAGTGGTTGTTACAGTTGGTGGAGTCGTAGGTGTTTTCGTAGTGCCTAAAGCAACAGGACTCAATAAATTCGTTGCACCCGACCCGGCATTTGGAATTTGATTCAGAATATGCTGTTGTTCCTGCATGGCTCGTTTGAGCTTATGAAGATGACTAACCGAGTTGTAGTGTACTAAAAGAATGTTTTTCTGTGTGAAGGACTCTTTACACACCTCGCATTTATAAGGGCGATTTGGGTCCAAATACTTTTCCATTGGGTAACTAAGTTTTTCACCTTTGCGATGCAACAAAGTTTTATTATGACTGGTTAGGTAGCTTTGTCGTGTAAACGCAACCTTGCACCTGTGACATTTATACTTTCTCGTTGGGTCATTGTAGCTATCTTCAGCCATAGCTTGAGTGTTTAAATAGTCTTCCAGAAGCTGCTGATCCTTAGATCCCATGGAATCATTGCTGTCTCCGTCTCCGCCACTGTCATTCATGTGGTCGTCTGTTTTGTCCAATCCCGAGTCATCCCTGTTGTCATCGTTGTCCACGAGCATCATCATCTCGTCATCACGTGCACTTTCCTTTTTCAACAGTTCCGTCGTTGCGGGATCTAAAACTTGACCACTGAGGCCGGCCAGCAACAATGGGTTACTTGCAATGCTTAGTTTAAATTGCTGTAATTCTTCTTCACTCAGTTCAGTATGAGATGTTTCCACATGCTTTTGAAGAGCAACAAGCGAACGGAAGCTCCGTCCACAGAGACAACATTTCGAGGCGTCTCGAATGGCATGATATTGTGAATGCAACTGCAGTTTTTCCATGGTTTTGAAAGCTAGACTACATTGATTGCATCGATATTTGTAGACATGTTTTTCACTCACTGCCATTGACTGGTGGTTTCCTCCTCTCGCGTGGATCTCCCGAAAGTGCATTTGTAGACTGGGAGCCGTGGGGAAATATTGATTGCAACCTTTCTTCCAACACAGGTATCCGGGACCACCAGGCGTCTGTTTGATTTCCAAATGCCCCAACTCATTCTGGTGAGAGCAGAGATCATCCACATTTCGAAAACTACGAGAACAAGTCTGACAGCGGAATTCATCATTGTCTCCTGTGTCCTCTGACTGTTCTCCTTCGGATTTGTTGTCCTTATCTTCGTCGTTCGAGTCACTTCTTAAGTCAGAATAACTAGAACTTTGATTATTAGCAGGAGAGCGACTCGATGTGTTTAGCCAATGCGACTGATTGACGAGTAAAAGTAGGCGCTGTAAACCTTCTGCGTTCACACTGTGCACTTGCATCACGTGGATCTCTAACTTTGCCCGATCGACGCAGTTCTCTTGACAAAGAGGACACGTGAGAGTGTCCGAATCGGATTTGGACTCGGGAGACGTTGACACTCGATTGGTATTAAACGATGAGGATAAGTCAGATCCGGAGTGTTGACTGGCGACGTGGGCCTGGAGCCTTGTTTCCGACTCGGCCATGAATGTACAATAAGGACAACCCAAATGATGATGATCACCGTAATCTGAAGAATCTTTGTTCTCCAGTGCATTTTTCAAGACGCTGCGCTCTTCCTTCCTTATGATTTCTTTTGAATCTGTAAGAAAAGAAGTAGACAGAAAAGAAATTATTATTTGCAGGTCCCTGGCTTCAACCGCAACAACAGCAACAAATGAGCCTCTCTTTCCTCGTCTTCTGCCTACTGTAATTATCATTTGGTCGACTCCACTTGATCTCTTCCATTTCAACCTAAATCGTTAATGACTATTATGCCTCAGCACCAATTACTTCTCCTCCTCCTTCTGTGTCTGACTCATCTGACTTGAGCTTTGGTGAGATGCCACCTGAGTAAATTAAGATGCAATACAGCTGCCACTAAAACTACAACACACCGCAGGAGCAAGGCCAGACTGCAAAAATTCTCTTCATCATCACAGCAGCCGAGCCGAAGCAGCAGCCACCATTCCAAATTATTATTGCGTATAGTCGAATATTGGTTATAGAAGCATTTAATTCTAGTCTATATTCTGTTTAATAAGGCAGGGCAATGCAATATACTCCTCTCCTATACAACGTAATGTTTCTCCCAATGAAACTTGGTGCAGACTCCGTAATGATAAGTGAGTCGAGAGATCTAATTAATACTTTTACTACTTCGTCCATGTGTAATTTCCTCGAACGTGAAACTGGAATGGCTATTTTTTGCTAGTTCGTCATCCACGTTGACGTCTCGGTCTCCAGCTTCCATTATGGATTGGATTGGATTGCATTGCTTTGCTGCTTAAACTCTCGTCGCCTCTTCATCATATTCGGCCCTTTACAAAACTCAGCAACCAGAATGGAACGCACTCAAAAGCAAAGGTAGTAATGTGGAGTTGGAATGGAATCACATAATGTTATTGAGTAGAGACAACAGATTGCAAAAACTTGACAAGACAGAACAAGGGAACAGGTACCTCACCAACATCGTCATCATCATCGCCATCGCCACCGACTTCTGCTTGTACATCAACACACGTTTTTAGTATCACATATTATTATATAGGAAATGATAGAATAAGGCAAAAATGTCTGTGTGAGTGAGTGAGCGGACAACAAAACGACTCAAATCCCTCTTCCTCTCAGTCTAACAAATAGCATGCTTAATATGCATTTTTTCTTTTTTTCAGCAGCAGCGCTCCCACAAACACGATCACGAAAATGAGATTAGATGTAGTAGTTGAGCAGAGAGCAAAAGAGAAAGAGGACTATGGGGAATGCGATGGCGGTGACGAGTGGAGCCAAACGAAGGAAGGAACAAACCTCAGAGCCGTCACAATGTACAATGTACAATGTATCATAATTACATCTTTTCCATAAAAGCATGAATTTCCCTGGAACACAGCTAGCGAGGAAATAGAATGAACTGAGCTAGCGAGCGAGTGAGTGAATGAGAGACAGAGACAGAGACTCCAGTCGATAGTGCATTATTGAGAGCAGTTTCATAGTTTCTTTTTTGGCCTAGTCGACCGCGGCAGGAGCAGAAGAGTGGTTGATTTCCTCTGAAAGCCATACATGAGGCTATTAGCCCTCAATCACCTCGCAGTGGAAACATGCACGAAAACCAAATCATTGATCCGTTAATGAAATGAGAATGCCGACGCTGAGTCGGACGAATGAACCAACAGAAAAGACGAACTGGCGAATGAAGAAGCGTCTTTTTTCCATGGCAAGTTCTTGTAGTTGGGCCGTGAGGAATAATAATGTCTCGCAAGGCGCAAAAGGTATTATTATACACGCATTCCCCATGTACGAACAAAACGCAAACATTGTTCTGCTAAACTAGTTCACAGCTCCACAACCTCAACACTCTAATTAATTTCGCTCAGCGTACAGACCACTTAATAAACACATAACAACTGCTCCGAGTACAGACATGAGGACCGGCGGAAAAGTCGACAGGGCACAAAACAGGAGCATTTCGTTTCGTTCCATTCCGTCTTCCTTTTTCTGAGTGAGCAACGGGCTGGAACGTAACAAACGCAACAGCGTTTAAGGAACAGAGTCAAAATGCTCTGCACGCACGGGAGAGTAAGTCGGGTCGGGAGGGGAGAAGAAGAAAAGTGGATTCCGTAAATTAGATGTGATAATTACTCTGTCTCACTCGATAGGCAAGTGGCTTTTGTTTCCCACAAAACGGCTCATTACCCTCCTACTTATAAGGACAAAGGAGAAACATGCACACACAGAGGAAAACGACAGCTTCTCCACCCCAATATAATGATTCAATGCGACACACAAGTGATTGGAGATGGATAGCCTTTTCGTTTGCATTAAGGCCCGAATCCTGCTCCTGATTCGCTGCTCCTCTTGCCACAATGGCCTTGAGATATTGGTAAAAAGAAGCAGGGACAATGCGGCTTTTTGCTAGTGGCAAGCCTGGAGATTAAGGAGGGAGTCGTAGATCGATACTTTTATTATTACCTGCGTCTCTCCTCACATTTTGTGCATGTCATTTTCTCACTTGTGTTCGTGTGAGCTCCCAGAGTGCGTGGGACCCAAAAGCGGAGTCAAAATTAATTTGTACTATGCCCAAATCCCATTAACATGACAGAGCTCCTGGACGCCTTCTCACACTCGCTCTCTCGGCGCTTAACTTCTCTTTGGCTGGACGACTAATTGTAAATGAGAAAGGTAATAAAAAGTTGAATGGACCTTTGAGGTTGTGAGCAGATTAGACCAGGCGAGACAATGACGAACGGCTTTTATCATTACAAGAAAAAGAGCATCTTTACATTCTCTGTTTAAGAAGGCAGTGGGACCCTGGCTTCCTTGCTGCTGAGACATACGAACTTGTCCATTTCTCATTTCTCTCGTATTCTTTTTTAGCAAAGACGGAGGAGGATCCACAACGATGGGACATTCAAGACAAGGGAAGACTGCAAACTGCTGCTTAAATCTCCCATCTCGTAATCCATATCTTTACTCATGCTCGCGTCTCAAAACTTCAAGACCTGATAGGTCGTGTACTTTTTTTCTGAGCCGGGTGTCCACACTACTAAAGCATCATGTCCCACCTAAGCTTCTTTATAACAACCAAACATGAAAGGGAATGTAAAGAATGAAGGAAAAGAGAAAAAAGGGGAGAAGAAGGAGGTGCCAAAAAGGTTCTACAATCTACAACTACTACTATTTTCTGCTTCTTTTTCTTCTTCTTCGTCTTCTGCTCCTGCTCCCGGTCCTTCCTAACACACATAAGCTTGCAAAGTGTATGAGAGAAGGGCATTATTTTGTGGACTTTTGATGCGCGACATTTTGTGCGACAATACCAGTCGTATATCACTGACATGCAGTTTCACACTGCCATTCGTCTTGTAAACACTTGGCTTGAGGAGCTTTGGAAAAACACTGTGTGAGAGGAGAGAGACAACACTACACGCCGTACTTATGTCACCGCTCCAACCTACCACCTCTCGCCCAAACACTCACATGGAAGAAAGAAAGAATTTTGCTACTCACTCACCCTCTGAAATATTTATGACCCGACGACCTTAACAAATGATTATTTTTCATATCCTTTATTCCTTCGTCCACTAGCTCTTCCAACAGACAATGCAATGCATCCATTAGTTGCAGAGCCAGTGTCAACTCTGGCAAGGTTCACAATCTGAATTATAACGAGCTCTGGCTCACTATAGGCGACGCCGGTAAACGTGTCTATAGCGATAAGGACGAGGCTTGGGCACTGGCACTGGGCTTCAAGAAAGACAGAGCCATCACTAAATTACATGTGGACATATGTGCAAGTGTAGATTGGCCTGTGTGCGTCTCCAAATTCACCCCTTTGGCTGGCCTTTTAATGATATAAGAGTGACATAATGTGTGCTTACACATGGACAGAACATGAACATGAGTGCCGGCACCACCGCCACTTGCTCGCACTCTTTACACGCTCCTTCTCAAGTGCCTTCTAAATGTCCATTTAATTTGCATAAACGACGAGGAGAACAGAAGAAGGCCCATCTTTATGCATGAATGTCCTTTCTGTCCTGTTGCTCTATGAATCAACCTAATTGCTTTATCCTTCTTTATCTTTCCTGCTACCTGCTATAGAACTGCACAAGTAGAAATCAAAAATTTATGGCACGTAGTTGCCAGTTACCTTGATCGTTGTAAAAATTCGGAGAAACTTGCGCAGAACCCGTCGAATTATTGTTGTGTTGAGCTGCGACCGGAGAGTCAGCCTCGCTGGGTTGTTCCAGTACCCGGAATACTTGAGAGAGATCAGGTTGACCATCTTTACCTTCAGCACGCCTCTGCAGGCTGTGTAATTGTTCCAACTGGAGATGTTTCAAAGATCTGCGGATTTACGACATAGTCATTAGTCACATAAAAGGACATTTAAGAGACAAGGGAAATGAGCTTAGAACGACTTCAGAAAGGAGATCATTGTGGGTTGTCTTCTACTTAATTCTGCCCTAACAGAAGGCTAATCGCTCGCATCAGACCACAGAAAAATAAAAGAGGCAGAGCAAGTATTGCCGAAAAGTTGAATAGAAACAGAGAATGAATCGAGAGGAAAACGAATAGACCCTTGAGAATTGGCTCCAGGCGATGAGGGACAGTGAATATACGGATACCAAGAAAGTTAAATGCTAATAGGTCATTTGTACACCAATTTTTGCAGAGTGCGGTATAGAAACAACGAGGAGATTGGTTGACTGGTCGTGCGAGTGAGATGAGTGAGAATGAAGAAGTCGTTGTTGGTTAGTTTCCCGATGACTGGGAAAGAAGGGTTAAATAGGAAGCAATTAGTTATAATTACTCACCTGGTGTGTTGTAGGAGCTGGAGTTTGACACGAGAAGTGAATCCGCACAAAGCACAAGCGTAGATGCGGGCTTCTTCTGCAATACAACCCTCCTGCGACTGAATGTGCCTGAAGATGAGAACTGAGATTTCATGACGTTGATGCGCTGCATGGAGTTGTAGTTTGTGTGCGGAATTAGTGTAATAGTCACATGCATTGCATCTCACTTGGATTGGGTTGGACATGCTCAAGTACTTCAGTTTCCATTCATTTCGAGGGCCGCCTTCTTTGATGTGATTGACATGCTGCAGTCGCTGAAGGTGCTTGTCCGTCTTGCAATGCAGCTGGAAATTAGCTTTCAAATTCGTTTTGTAGGAACACAGCTTGCACATGTAGTTGCCTGCGACGAGTACAAGGATTTCCTGCTCACGCAGTTTGGTTCGGTCTTGCGTCAAATGGTGAGATAGCGTTTCTAAATTGTCAGTGTGAAATGATGTGCACACACAGCATTGAAACAAGTGAGAAGGATTTGGATCTGGAGGCTCCGGTGGAGGTTCCATGGTATCGGGATTCAAGCCTAGGTCCATGTGAGGAGCCAACTCTGGGGGAATGTGAGGCGGGAGCTGACCGCCGGTCATCATCTGAATGAGGAGTGCCTGGTTGTAGGCCATATCTGCCAATGCTACTTCCGTGTGAGCATTTGCGTTGACTGACTGTTTCTCTCCTGCACCACTCCCTGTCATTCCTCCGAGTGATGGATGAAACTGGAGCAGAGCGGATGGGTCAAATGGATTTTGAGCTTGAAGAGCAGAGAGATGCTGCATGTGTTTCACATTCTGCTGCAGCACCATCATGTTGTGAGTATGCTTTTCGCTCGTCATGTGAATCCGCAAATTACGAGCTACATTTGTCTCATAATTGCAAACGTCACAGCGGAATGTAGGTTTTGGCTTAGGGCTCGGCGGAACAGCTCCGGCTCCACCAGATCCTCCGCCAGCTCCAACGGCGGAAGGACTCATTCCGGCCAGACTTTTGTGTGCGCTGCTGGTCTGCTGAACAAGGGACTCGGGAGGAGGAACACCACCGTTTTGAAGTTCTTGCATGTTGTTCAAGTGCTTGTCAGATTGCATGTGAATGCTCAAATTGCCTTTGGTGGTCGTAGAGTAATTACAGACTTCACAACGGTACGGCTTATAGCCGCATGTGTACGTTTCTCCACGAGCAAGACGCGGGTGCGGTTGTCCTGCGATGCAATAAATGCAGGAAGTTTCATTGTCGGGATGTTTCTCTTTCATATGAATTTCTAGTGTCTCCTGGTACTTGTAATGCCAGTTGCATTTAGGGCATTTCAGTGTCTTGCACGAGTTTCGTGTGTGCAGACTACCTAATGCTCCCATTCGAGACGAGTTGAGGATCAATTCACATTTCGAACAGTCCACCCCGGACGGACGCCCGTTGATGTGCTCAGGACACACGCCGATCGTTGTCCCTGTCATGAAGTTGGGCGGGCCGGTGGGAGTGCTGCTCACTGAGGAATACTGAGTCGTACTACTAGGACTATTCCCATGAGCTGCATTCGGTGTGCTACTCGTGGGTGCTGGACTAATACTTGCTCCTGGACTTGCACTACTTCTCCCGCTCGCCGGGCTCTTGCGGGTGAGGTCAACCCCAACGTTTTTGGACAGGAGCAACTGTTGCTGCTGGGAATGAAGTTCGTGATTATGCTGTGGTCGTGGTGACAGCAGGTCAGGAGAACTAATCGGCGAGGACTTGTGGTGATCTTCGTTGCTCAGTGAGCGTAAAAGTGACTGATGATGATGATGATGATGGTGTGGAAGATCGCTGGCAGAGGAGGAGGTCGTGTTGCTAGGATGAAGTGCACGATTAATAGGAACTGACTGAAGGTTGCCACTCGGCTGTTGCTGAAGATTATTGGAGAACCCTCCAATTTGATTGCCCACGGGTTCGAGAAAAGAAATGAGCGGGTCTTTGTTTGCCCCGACGGCTTGGATGATTGCGGACACATTGCGTTGGCTCAGAATGTCTTTCTCTTGGTCCGTGAGTATCAAGTTGTGGTCGCCCATCGCGTGGCCGACGAAGGACTTTGTGTAGCCGAACGAGAGTTTACAAATAAAGCACATTAAGATCGGTTTGATAGGAACGGAAGCGCACTCCGTCGCAGGAGCTTTGTCCTTGAGGTCTCCTTTATTGGTCCGACTACTACTCATCCTCTTGATTCTCTGCTTCTTTCGATTTTGGTTGCCACTTCCCGCCAGCTCCTCCTCGTCCTCGTCTTCCTCATCGTCCTCATCCTCATCCTCGTCGACCGCACTAGTATCACCACTTTTATCACGAACGGTGTAGACCCTGTAACTATGCATAATTGGTATGTCAGGAACTATCTTCTTTTCTTGCAGTAGACTGGAGTAGGCTTGTCCGTACAGCGCGCTGTACAGCGCCGGATTTCGGGACACGTAGAACGCGTTAGCGATTTGTGGAATGGCCGGGATTTGGGACAAGCTCACCCCGCGACCATCCACGATGCAGCCTTCCAAATGGGGCACATCTAAACTCGTGTCATCTTCGCTCAGCTCACTATCTTCGATGATGTATGCTGATCCGTCAGGATTGTACACAATTTTACCGTCGAAGCGCTCCACGTCACTACCAGCCGCGGAATCTGCCGCTGGACTACGGCTCATTCTTTTGTTAACAGTAGGAACATTAACACCGTGGACACTGAGGGTAGAGTCCTCACTCATTGGCGAAGAATGTCTGTCACTTGTAATCGTCGTCGTCGTCGTCGTCAGCGCATTATTATTATTGTTGTTATTACTTTTATTACTATTTGCTTTACAGAGCTGACGATTAAGAAGCACTAGTTGTTCCTCACTGACACCAACTTTCTGGTGTGGTGTTGTCGGTGGTGGACTGTTGTTGGAGCGAGAGGTTCCACTGTTGGTTTGTGGCGAGTTACATGTGCTTCCGTCCACCGCCAGTCCACCTCCAGCAGAAACGCTGCCGGAAGCTGCCGTGGTTGTGGACGGTGAAGGTGTCTTGCTCACTCCGTCGTTGGCTGCCATTGTCGGCTCTTGAGGAACCATGATGCTGCCCGTCCCCACTAAGTATTTCCAGTAATTCCCATTTTCTAATGAGTTTCCTTTGATTTTCTCACTTGCCACTACTATCTCATGAGGCAATTGCGAAATTAATGCGATAGGCCTACCTTGACTAAAACTGGTGCCTCCGCCGGCTACGGTCGACTTCAAACGACAGGATGACGATGAATTAGTTGTGACGTAAGACGCAGTAGCTGATTTTCCTTCCGCTAATCCTGGAGATGCAGTTGTAGTAGCAGTAGTGAGAGATTCATCGCCCTGTGCTGTTGCAACGGCGACGAATGCTTCCATGACCAAAGATCCGATCACGTCACCAGTTTTCCGCTGACCATCTCCTCGCTCTCACACTCCGGAAGCTGAGCTACTCCACGTCAGTTTCTTCATTCTCAGTCCTTTCTGGAATCATAAATCAAATTCATTGCACATCAGTATAAATGCATTCAAAATAATCTCATATTACATACTTTATTTTCTCTCCGTGACAAACATTCTGGTTCAATTGTTCTCGTAAAACAACTGACTCTACCAGTATCATTGGCAAAAAACCGGAACGACTCAGGTCGCACAAACATTACGTTCAGTTTAATTTCTGGTACTCGCTTTCACGACGAGGTCGTATTCACAGAGAATCGTTACTTACTATTGGACCCCAGGAAATTTCATATCAGTCGCTGCTCTCACAAATCGTAAATGGTTTGTGAACCGTATATTTTTGTAGTTTTTATCGAAAGAACATTTTGATTTATAGCTTGAATTTTTGATCATTCTACCCGACACATCGCGCGCGACATAAAGTCATCAAACCTTATTTTTTCAAAATCGGACGACCCAGTACACACACCGCAAACAATGAAATAAAACTCCAAAAGAGAGCAGTTTTAAAGTAAGTACCATTTAACCATTAAAAATGAAACATGGGACCTTCATAGCAAAAGGACGTGCGTATATGCCATGATTCGCAACCCAAAGTTCCATGATTATGGCACTGCAACAACTACTATTTATTATATGCCGATTCCGTGTCGACCCAAAAAGGTTTTCAATTATCGTATCTATAATTCGCTTAAAACGATTCACGTGTTTGCTTCATACTGTGATCTTCATACACCGATTCAGAGACCCTTTCCTCTCCATTTAGTATCAAATACAAAAAGCGTTTTGTATTCGAATTTATTACTAGTGAAATCGGGATTTTTTTAAAATTTGATACTTGGAAGCCTAAATACACAAGCCTAAAAAATATCCGTTGTTCTTTGACTCGTTGAGATGTTGGTCATTGACGGATACATCATGAAACGACCAAATGCAGAACAACCAGAGTCCGTGGCATCCCAAAAACCCATATCATTGAGAGCGAGACACGTATACCCTATTTGTGACAGCCTGTGCCGTAGTCCGATTACAAACTCAGAGAGAGAGAAGACAAAGGGTCTGGTAACGTAGGAACCAATAGGTCGTGCGCTTTTTGTTAAAACCAAAGCACAGCAAAAATAAAAAGGTTGAAATGGTATATTAGTTTTTTCCCATCCTTTCCTTTTCTTCACTTTGCATAAATATCACATTTGATTTCATATCAGCAAGAAAAAGAGCCAGCCGACTTGTCCATTTTATGAGAGAAGCTTTGATTTCAATTTCCACTAGTATCATCGTCCGTGCAAACGTCCTGAGTCTGCCTTTTTTTTCAATTGACAGAGTCGTCAATTCCGAAACTCGGTGATGTAATAACAAAACAAAACCGAGGGAAGGTTGTATAAAAGGAGTTTCCTTTGGTGACCGCTACTGCCTGACTCCTCGTATTAGTAGTACGACTACTGCTATTGCTTCATCTGCTAAAAATGTACGCATGACTGATTTTAGTACGTAAAGAGTAACCAAAGCGGATATATACAAGCAGTAAGTTACACCTGGAGTGCATCCACTCGTTTGTTGTGGTTTTGCTATCTCTTTGGCACAACTGGACAACGTATATTTAGACACACACATGGGTCAACTTTTGGAGCAAGAAATGTAATTGTATTCTTTGTATGATACGAATGTATATGACGTGCTGACGTGAATTGCACAAGTAATGGAATAAATGAAAATGCCCGGTTTCGGAAAACGAAAGAGTCAACAGTCGCTACTAGTATGCAATCGTTAGGAAAACAGCCATTAGAATAGCTCGCAGAACACTATTACATTCTATTAGATGACTTAAGTAAACCGTGTGCATACAGAGTCACAAATGCAATTGAGGCAGAGACAGACAGACAGACACAACATTCACTAGTCACACACACACAATGTGTTCCCTCATAATTTAAGTCCTCCTTTCCTTTTTCTCTTTCTCTCTCCCAAATGATGTGTAGATTGAAAAACATGGAAGCTCATATTACTTTGGTAGTGGGACACATCGTAGCATGTTTGACTGTGGGGTTCGGTTTATTCCTAAAAGAAACTCATTTCGTGTCCTCTTTTCCCCAATAATTACAGCAACCAACCACTGCTACTTCTCTTTTCAGACACACACACGAAATAAACAGAATTAGCAGCATGAATCCACTGTCATTACATCATGAGTGGGACTCGCAGGAGTTTATCTCGGATGTGCAACTGAAAATCCCAGCATTCTACACATGAAACAATTTTTCCACGTATTTTGGCTGCCCCACCACCACCGCAAAAGCCCAGATGTGTAATAACACACGTTAACGTTCCTCAAGCCGACGCAAAGTCCGACGGACCGATATCACAACATCACTAGTCAGCACATCGTGGCACTGTTGTGTTGTGTATTCTTCCTCATTTCATTCCCTGCTCAATTTCCCTGTTGGATTTTTCATTCTGTTCTCTGCGAAACCCAGAAACTGCATGTAGCAATGAGTCAACCCATCAGCCCATACGGATTTTGTCTCTCTCAAATCATCCACTCATTCATTTCGTTTCAACAGGCCAAAAAATTAACACAATGACAATTTCACCTTTCATTTTGTCTTCGTACAACACGAAACCTAACAAAACAGAGAAAAACCCCCAACAAAACTAAACAACACAAAAGAGATACCTGCGACCACACCAGAGACAAAGTCTAATTTCCAAACCATGCAATACCACCACTGACGATGAATCTGTTTCTGTTGCTGCCGCTGTCGCCTAAAAATAAGGCTAGTATATTATAAAAAAGTCAATTCTCTCTCTAATCTCACTTCCTAACCGCAATAATAACCCTTGTTACAGTCATCATGTAGCTACCGCACTTGGATTGTTCAAGGGGTTGTGTTGCACTCTTTCTCTAACAGAATCTTCACTAACTCACGGCACAGACGTCAAAATCAAATCGCATGTACACACATTCTTTTTGTCTCCTTTCCCATAGATTACATTGTAGCAAAACCAAAAACCCATACAATTCCTCCTCATCCTTCCGTGGCACTTTAAAGGACCCATCTCTTCTTCCCTTTCATCAATGACGACGACACATAAAAAATCTCCTTTTTAAAGGCGAGGACGTTATTATTTCTCATTCTCATACGTGTCTAGCTAAGTTCAATTGCATTTTGCCACCGCCATCATCATCATCATTATCCACAGTACGAAGGACTAAAGACGCAAGACGACCACGACGACGTCGGAGAAGACGCCATTTTCTTCACATAATTCCTCCTATACACAATGTGTCTATAGGATTTTAACACGCCTTTTAAATGCATAGTGATAATATTTTATATGTAATAATCCTTTGTAATGTTCCTGCAACGTCGTCTATACTGATAGTGGTCCATGTTCATACGACGACGACGTCTCCCATTGAACAAGAGAGTAGTGAGAAAGGATACTACGCAAGATTCGAAATTTGCCGTCAATTCCTTCTCATTCACTTTTTGGTTGAAAGACAGACAGCAAACTCTCTTCCACATGGCTAATGTGAAAATTACTTGAACCTCCACAAAAATTAGCTCTGCTGTCTGCTCTTCCTTGCACTTACACCTGTACTACAATTTCTCTCACACATACCCAACACAACTTGAAGTGAAAAGGACATACATAAGCATGTAAGAATGATGTTAGTGCATAACAAAAGCAAATGAGTGGTAGCTCGTAGCTGGTAGTACATCTTAGCATTAACACTCTTACTCCTATACTATGTATACTGCTGGTTACGCTGCTGCTGGTCCTTCATTTCATTGCTTCTCAGTCTCAATTCTTTTTCATCTTTGACTAAAAACCACATCGTCTTTGAAACGAGAGAAAGACATTGCATTGCTACTATTAGGCGTACTAAACTTCGTTGTTGGTTGGTATGGCGTATGGCTCTGCCTTCAGATTTCAGAAGAGACATGAAAGACTACACATAATGTGAAGCCAACGAAACGCTCTCTTTGAACCATGGCTAATTGCTTTTGTCCAATTTTCCGACCCAATCATGCATTCGAACCACCACTCATTACTACATTCTATCTCAATCTTAAATGTCTCCATTGGCTTCATTTGAATGAGTGAGAATGAGACGTGATGAAAGGAGATGGTATGTCTTTGCAAAATCATGACAACCGAATCTGAAACTGCGATGACTGTTTCGACTGCCTTAAAGTCATGAGACATGAGACATCATGAGCGTCGTCTTTCATTGAAGCTCACTTGTTTTTGTGCTCCGGACATGACCACGTACGAAGGAAGAGCGTCGCCACTGCCACGACTGCTTATTTTGCTGGAGAGAAGGACCATTTAGACCAGCTATTAGCGAGAAGAAAAGGGAACCAAACTCAAACGCAAGTGTGTTTAAATATATAACCATCCAAGCTCATCCAAGTCATTCTATAGAGCCATAATATATCCTTTTGTGTAGAATGTCATTGGCCACCAGCACCACTTTGAGTCTGTACAAAAATTAATCACCGGATGCACTAACAAAAACTGTTCATGAAGCCAACCTTAATGAGTGTATTTTTTTTACCATCAATTCTACACTTAATTGCCTCCTACTCCATGCTCCCATCATCATCATCCTTCGTGCCTGCGTCTGTGCTTGCTCTTCTGTGTATATTTTCCATTTACCACCATCGTGCACAAATAGCTGCGTGAGCTACCTTCCACTCGAAATCTACACTTGCGTTTTATAGAAGTGGGAAGACGGCAAAGAAGAGACATCAACAGCAACCCGAAACCAGGCAGGAAGACCAGACGCAATGATGGTTTTGGTCCAAGTCAGTACACACACACAGGTAAACCACACAAACGCAAACGGCCGCATATACAAAAGGCACTTCATTTTGAGGAAGAGCACAAAACAGTAAGCATATCCCATCCAACCCCGACGACTTCTTCTTCTTCGTTTGAGGGAAAAGAACAAAAAGGAGAAACGCCTCCGCTCAGTCGAATAAATGAGTCGGACATCGTCAGCTACGTAACCTAACAACAATAACAACGCAACGTGGTTGGTTTTGGCTCTTTTGGTGCCTGTGTCTACTCAAGTAAACTGCTCCTCATACACACGTCATTACGTCATAGCGTCCAGTCGTCCGTCCTGTTCCTTAAAAACGACCAAAATCCCTCTTCATTCATTCTCTCTATATTTTATAATCCTCTTTAATTTCCCAGCAGATGCAGCAATATCCCCTGTCGCTCCCACCGACTATCTTTCATTAAGCATTGGGCAGCTCATATTCTCCCTCTTCTTTTTTCCCGTTCATCATCCAGCTTACTATTTACAAATTCATAGACCTTTCAATTATTAATTCACCTCGCTCATCATCAGCACTAGCACCAGCACAAGCCGAACCCAGGCGACCCTTCACGCAGTCAACCTCATCCATTATCATCACCATTCCTCATTGCTTGCTTACTCACTCCCCTATTAAATTCCCATATTATGATTTAAACTTGCATACGACACCAAAAAAGGACCCGCATGCATCCACTTACTCGGCACAGCGTGTGAATAAATAGTAGGCCAGCTCCATCCCAACAACCCTCCACAACAGGGAAAATTCTAATGAATCAAGACACTGAATGAGCATTCACGCCATCACGCCTTTATTACCATAGAGTATAGAAGCGACATGAGCTTTGCAATAAAGTTAACCACACAACGACAACCTGACTCCGCACTACATCCAAAAACACTCTTTTAAAAAGACTCCACTTCAACTCCACATACAATTTACATAGAACAAAACAGACTCACAGATACACTCTTCAACAACTGCCAAAACTGTTGATTTGTACATACTGCAAGGTGATTTAATGAATCATTATTGCTAATGATAATGAACAAGCCGTGGGGGCAGCTGTGGCACACTGTACACTGAAACTAACAACTTTTACATGTGTTCTGCTCATTCATGACAAAATCATGCATAAATTATACCATTGTCTCCTAGGATCTGTGAGGAAAGTAGAGCAGAACGCAAAAAACGGAAATCTATCTTTATGTTTTGCATATGAATCGATCAATTTGACAATACTTCTAGAGCATTTCTGCTCAATATATCCATTCTGTAGTGTGTCAGGTGGACTACATTTCCCATGTTATTCCTGTGACATTCAACGGAGTCCTTCATGTCATTCGACGCCATCCAAATTATGATTATCAATGAACTTCTTCACACTCATTCACTCACTCAGTCAGTCACTGCTTCATCATTCATCCTCATCATCAACTGTCTCTCACGCATGAATGCCATAGCCTACGACTGCTCCAGGCTAAAAGATGGATAGAGGCTGGACAGCAACTGTCTAATTAAAAACTCTATTACGCAAATGACACTCACTTCTTCACTCATTCCGTCCGACAGCCTGCTCAGTTGCTCGGTCGCTCTAAAGCCTTATCTTATCCTCTCATCAGGACAACAGACATTACACTCCTTCTAAATGACACGCTCTTTAGGTTTTGGATAACTTCAATGCCGTACACTCGTATCGTACTCACAGACACTCACACTAGTACATACGTCTTGTCTTTCAGACTTGCCCTACTACCGAAGCTAACTCATTTTGGCGTGTGTGTGTGTTTGTGTGAGTGTGAGCACAAGCCAAGCCTGCCTTACATACTCAATGCACATTACGGGTGAGTAGTAGTAAGTGTAAGTGTAAGTATGAAACGTTCTATAGTGTAAATAATGCTTTTGCTTCTATTAGGACTTCTCGCTGGACGACCGCGACTTGACTATATAGTCTTTATTTGTGCAACCCTTTTCCTTACATTATACATCAATGAGATGAAACGAGCAGTAACACGTAACATGCTCACTCGTATGCTCACCCTTTGAACATTGCACACTATACATTATACGTACAATAACTCACTTTCAGTTTCAGCACTGCTTACGACTACGTCTCATGATGCGGTCTCTTGTCTCTCTTTTCCAGCCAACGAACCTCATCACCAGAGAAGAGCAGGAGCATTTAAGACGTCTTATTCATCTCGTCTCATGCATTGCTGTCGTATCCCTGTCGTTCCTTCAACGTGATATTCTATTTTTGAACTGTGGTCGAGACGAACAGCACAACGGTGGGATTTCAAACCGGAGCATCCAATTCACCATCCCGCACTCCTCACTAATTTTAATTCTCATATACTCACAACTCTGTCTCTCTGATTAATGACTCAGAGGAAAGAGCGCACACCCAAAAATAAAGAAGTGCAACTTGAATGCGACGACTTGTGTGGAATGTTTGCAAATGCATACACGCGCGTGTCTAACTAAGTGCCCATCATTTTTTTTGCCTTAAGACGTCTGAAAGTTTCCGAAGCCTAATCCTCAAAATTGAATGCAATTCTCTTGGCACCTCAAAAATAAGTACATCTTAATAGCTCAATGAAGAGAACAGCTGTAATTTGTAAGATGACTCGCTCTTGCTCTCGTACTCGCTTTCTGGAGTGTTAATTAATTAGGCTGTCAATTGGTAATTAACTTGTGAGATTGATCCTAAGGCAAAGTATTAATCGACACTCAGACGGATTGCTAGTCTGAAAAAGCCATAAAGTTCAGACTTACACCTCCGTGTTATTTGGCTTTCAAATGACCTGTTCCTGTGATAAAAAGCCATTTCGTTGACTAGGAGTATAGTTCGGGTCGACTTCGTTCCCATGGAATATGAGAGAGTATATTTTTTGTTGCGAACAAGGCACGAAAGCAGTGCTGTCTCTTTGCTTCCATCGCGGTCGTCCTCTCTTTTGGTCGTAGAGAGCACACGTCCTCTTCCTGATAATGATATGACCGTGTGTGTCTGTGTGTGCTGCGTCAAGTGAGTCGTGGAGAAGATTACCCAACCAATCTATGGAGAAGAAGAACCTATCAAATATGCATGAGAGAGAAAGAGTGAGTGGGTTCGAATGAAGTTGGTTTGGTAGTACTCGGAGAACAGAGCAGAAGCCATAGTCTTTCATATTATCATCATACTTACATAGTATGTTAAAAAAGAGCAAACTCGGCCGAGTAGTGAGAAGACGGCCTTTTTCCTCGTTCAAACTTCATTTTTAAGTCATATTACGTAGAACGTGAACGTGTGTGCTTGTGCGCTGCTTACTTTCTCGTCCTCGTAGTCTTTTCCTCTCGCAGATCATCCTTTCTAGTTTCTTTTCTAAAATATATTGAATGTATGATGAGATTTCCTCCTGAGCCACGATGAACAGCAGGACCCGGAAGCATGGAAAAATTATTCGATCTAGAAATTTCGCTCAGATTTTGCTTACCCCTTCCTGACCGTATGAAAGTTCCCATTCTCAATCATCGTTACACATTCAGGCATCATTATCATCATTGTGATTACGTTAGAGGATGACAGAGTCGGCGCGCATTTCCCACCCCAGACTCATTTTAACCTTTTCCCTTCGAAAATCACCTTCCTTGATGGCACGGAAGGAGATGACATTTCTCCATCTCCCCTTTCTTATTCGTTACTGCTTAATCTGCAAAATTTTGGGACGATGAAGTCGACAGCAAAAGGAAATGGTGCACACGTTCCTTATCCAAAACGCATTATCCATCTTGCCCTGTAGCTTATTCGTAGCTCTAACCACTTCACCTTCGTGAGCCCGCCCGCACCGAGAAAGACAGCTTGGCCATGATAAAAACCAGCCTTGAACAAGACGGCGAAACCTTACGTATGCTCACGTTGTAACCCATGTCTTGTCCTTTTTCTCTGTCGGCTGTCACCACCAGCATCAGGAGCAAATACAACCAAATTTCTCCTACAGGCATAACTACATCTCTTTTCATCTCTTCGCAAAGGCGGATATCAAAAACTTATTATAATTTCAATTTTGCTATCCGCTGAGGCGGAAAGGCGCATTTGCAACGCAGGGCATACCGACAAACCAACTACAAATACGCCGCCAATCCTATCGCCATTACAAAAGAATACATTGCACTTTGTGCACATTAGCCCCGTTCAAGTAAAATCCACGGAGAAGGAGGTATGCTAAATAAGTAAACATTAAACAGTCAAGCCAAGCAAACTGAAAAGAAATGTCCATCCGCGCATTCCTTTTTCGCCAAAACTTCTCGGCAGTTAATGACTGCCATTGCTACCTATCAGTAGAGTAATTATAATTGAGAAGGGTGGAGTCCTTACTCCTTCCTTCACCTGCCAAACCAACCCATGTTGTAATGCCAACTTGTCTCCTTCTCAGCTTGTCACTTGAACTACCATGGTTTCTCATGCTGTCCTCCTACATCCATCATTTGGCAATAAAAAACTTTATGAGAGCAAGAGCTGCAGCAAACACTGCGACTACGACAAACAGCAAGAGCATAACAGCAAACGGAGACGACCAAACCCTACTTATAGTTATACTCCTGCTTATCCAAATGCTTGTTATTATATAAGGAGACAGCGGAGACGAAGAGAGACAACTTTTGAACTCACGTAAGTAACATTCCTCTCCTCGACTTGTTATACATTGATCGTGAGTTGTTTCTTCGTTCGTTGATCATTCCTTGGTTGATGGCACGATCGTGCTCCTCTCGCTCAGAATGCATGCATATTCATGCCTCTCACTCACTCACTGCCTTGTCAACTCATTAACCCCAGGAGCAGGAGGAGGACACAGGAATTCTGTACCAGGTGGGTGTATTCAAATTATGTCAAAGATACGCAGCTCAACCAACACTCAAAGACACAGTCGCACAATCTCAATACTCACCAACAAAGAAAGCCCCGAGATACTGAAGATGAAGTCTGGTGCAGACGACACAAACTGCGGAGCAAGAGCAGTTCCGTCTGTCCGGCTCATTATACGACCAAGTGAATGCAGGTGACCACCCTTTGTTACTAATAACCATATAAACTGGAGCTTATTAAAACCAACCATCTCATCGTCTTCTGTACATGAAACTGAATCATTTCTGACCACTTGTTTGCTCATTAATTAAAAATTGGAGAAAAGTTTTTTCTTCATTTTGAACCTGTTTTATAACACGGATGAATCTGTTCTTGGACTAGTTTTTTCTGACCAAATGTCATCGTGACTTTGTTGATATTGACTGGATTGATTTTTGTATCATCATCTTCTGTCGTCACTCCATCGACTACTCTTGACTCAAATAATGCTGGATAATTGATTAAGATTTGTGCAGTCACTAAACTCGCCCACGACACAGCAGAAATATAAAAAAGAAATGTAAAGGAAGAATCAGAATTCAACCCGTTCAAAATGACTGCCTCGATAGACGAATAACAATTTCAGTGGACTATTTGAGAGCATCGTAATAATTCCGATGATGGGATATTCTTCTGAATGTGTTCGTGTAAGCACACACATATACACACACGTATGCAAATGTTCGTGTTCCACCGTGAACACTGCATGGACCACATGATTATTACGCCCTTTTTATTGATAAATTTCCAAGTTACTCTGTCTAAATGTTCTGCAGTTGCAATTGATTTTCATTGTTCTTCGGTAACATTCCACAATCACTTTTTTACAATAATACGTCTTCCAGCATCCCAATTCTCTTACAAAGGCACACGGCGAAGATGTCCTCTCCCGAACGCAAATCCGATGACGCAAACAGAAAAGAAAAAGGGTGGAGAATACTACATAAGCTTTTGAGGAATACTAATGCAATGGAAGGGTTTTATACCCAAAAGCCCTGATGTGAATTACTCTTCTGAGCCAATCGAATGTGTAGACGAATAAGCAATCGTGCATAGAAACTTGCGGAGGAAGTAAGGGCAGTAAAGGCATTGCATTACAAGTGCTATATATGTATTTTATAATAATCAATCGAGGTTTTTTATATGCTAAGGAAAAAAAGGGGGAATATGAAGAAGAAGAAGGGAAGGACCGCGCGAACGAGGAACGAACGAAGGATGGAGTAGTTTTTTTTCCTCTTGTGTAGTTAAAAAAGAGAGATGAATCCATTTTTGGATTGTACGTACGTGTGCGCAGCACTGTGAGTGAGTCTCACTACCCGAATATTGTGTGTATGTGTGTACGTGTGTGTGTGTGTGTGTGTGGAGACGATTTTTTATGTAACCCGGTGCAATGTGTGCCGGCGGCAAGGAAAGGGGATGGATATTTGCGCAAAGATTCTTACGAGGACGGAAATGAATGGAAGGAGAAAAACTACACATTTAAATTACAAATGTGAGGCTGTTTTATACTGATATAATGCACTGGCATAAAACATAATTACTGATAATGAAAATGAGCAGTGCTGTCATGAGTACAGAAGTTGAGAATGTAGTTCGTAACATTTTTTGAAAAAATATTCATATCATCAAAGGAGTAAACTTATATACATGGTGAAATACTAGGTTTATGTGCAGTGAAAAACCTTTTGAGGAGAAGAGCGGCCTTAGAACTTTATTTGCTGTCATGAGGATTGCTCCCATTTTGCACCATGACAGAGACGTACACTTGACTTTGTATTACTATTATTGACACTTTGCCCGTAGCTCTAATCGTTCACAGCTCCCATAGTCGTTTCAACGTGTGCCATTTATGTGGTGAGATGGACATGGGGAACGTCTCGTCGTATTTCAAATGCCAGGGACAATTCTCACTAAAATCCTTCGTATAAAACTAAAACGTCCACTATTTTGTCCTCGTCACCGCCACTGTCCCCTTTGATTCCCACCTAATCATTTTCACACGCCCGGCCATTCAGTCTCTTTCAATCTCAAATTGAGGAGAACATGAGAACATGACAAAAAACCCTTGTCTTCTCTTAAGTTTGCTGTAACACCAGGAGCATTTAAAACAACAAGAACTCCAACTTCCTCTTTACACTAGTCAAACAGCCGCGTCCTAAATTACTTCACTCCTTCCAACAAACACACACTAATCGGCGAGTCTTCAAGTGAGTGCTCTTTAGGAAAACTGTGCCTTCTCCTGCATCACCGGCGCCTTTTCATTCCCTTCAACCTTTTCATGCAGCAAACAATTGCGGCATTTCCTCTGCACCTTCTTAAATACTTTTTTCCTTCGTTGCGTCATTATTTTACTCTGACGCCGTATGTGCTTGTAGTAATTAGAGAGGAACAGAGCGTAGTGTAGTTAACAATAAGTGATCATGTTACAAACACATTCGACCCTCCAAAAAGACAGAACACCAAAGACCCAACACAACACTCACATGGACAACGTGTATTTACTTACACGTTGGTTCACTCGACCCGACCTGCATGGAACACGCGATACAAGTAGTACAAGTACACTCGAACGTATCCACAAACGAAGAATATTATGAGTTCGCACCCCGCTAAACAACCTTCATTATTACATCTGTGTATTCCTCAAGGCTTCTCGGAATGTAATCATTCAAGTCATTCTGGTGTAATAAGCTTACGATAGAGTCCTTACACCACTTGCAATAACGTAGCCGGATGATTAAAATTTTTTCGACCTTAAAAAATTATTAGTTAATAATGAATAATAGTAAAGCTGTCACAGAGTCAAGAAACAGTACTAATAATGAATTAAAGAAAAGACCTGACTGCGACTCTGATACATGTCATGCAAAGTGAATATGAATGAATGGTGTATAGCATTACCGTTTTGAAAATGAAAATCCAAAATAGTATTGTAAATATCCTTATTAGTAGATAAAGTTGAGCTTGATAATATAAGTTGCATGTAAAGAGGAACTTTGTTTTCACGACATTGCACTCACATTCGAATAGCACATAGGTAAGGAAGGAAGCACTTGTAATGAATTGAACGCTACTGCTGCGATAGCGGTGGTTCTGCTGCTGCCACGAAGACTCGCAGTGCTCCACTCTGCCCCACTGCTCTGATAGAAGTGACAATTTTAATTAGAGAAATGATGAAGATGATGATGAAATTGGCCATGCTGACGATTGGGGGTAAGTAAGATTTGGCTTGGGCTCTTTGGTCGTGTGTGTGGGGACTAACACGAGAAGACACCAGAGCAGCGCACGCAGGAGACAAACAGAGAAGGAAGTAGATTGGCTTCTGCAAGCGATGGCAAGTGAGCAGATGCGAGTAGGAGCTTAATGAGTGGCGAGTAATTAATTCGTGCACACCCACCGCTCAGTGGGAATGGGAGGAGAAGATGAAGGACAACGCACGATGATGATCACTTGGAAGAAAGAGCCAGCCAGGACTGACGGCCGCCGCCGCAGCTCCACTCCAACGAGAACGAGGAACAAACAGTAAGGAACGGAACGGAACAGAGTACGTAATCGTAAGTAGGAGTACAAGAACGTAAGATCCGAGGACCGGAGTAATGTCCAAGTTTTTTAGGAGTGAAGCAGCAAGCAGTAGTGTGTAGTGTGTGTGTGAGTCTCTTTTTTCGCAGCTGGAGAAGTAGCAGTGGCAGAGCGACTCACTCACTCACTCAAGACTGACTGTGGGATAATGAGAATGAGAAGGGAACGATCGCGAGACGAGAGAGTTTTTTTTCCAGGAGCATTGAGCAGTAGGGAAATGGGAGGAGGACCTTCTCTCTCTCTCTTTCGTGTGTGATAGAAGCCAATGCGAAAAGTCATCAAGTTTGCATTCCGGGTAGAGCAAGAAGAGGAGTCCTCACTCCTCATGGCCCGGGAGAGAGAAGAAGAAAATTCCTTCATTTTCACTATTGATTTATAAAAGGAGTAGGACTTGCGACGTCAACGAAGCAAATAGCCACTCGGAATCGGTGCAAGAACAAACGACTGCGATAAAAGTTGCTCCGATTTGCGATCGCGACACAATCGGGTGGAGCACAAGAACTAATACTACATAGCTTACTTTAGCATGCGCTAGCTCACGAGCGAGCGAACGAACCAACCTACACCAAAAAAAGACAATTTCAGACGAGCTCAGAAGCTCCGACTCTCTCCCGTCGTTCTCTCCTGCTCGTTCTTCCAGCCCCACTCACTTCAGTCCTTGAGTCCAATAACGATTCGCACTTGCATAAATTTTCTCTCAAACGAATCTCCTTTCACTCACGTTCACGTTCCTTCGTCCACATATATAGTTCCCCTTATTTTTTTTCTTGCCTCCATTTTCCAAGGGATTCTCTCTGTTGCTCCTTCCATGATTATATAGTCTCCATACATTTGAATGTGAATAACGTTCACATCACTACTATCGCGTACTCAGTCACTCAGGAGAAAGCACGCCAACCAACCAGCCCAGCTATAGAAGTTTGAGACCCTTAGCTTTTTCGAAAGAACCATGAGACACACCGAAGATGAGAACGACTCGAGTCGACACGACTTTCTCTTCTTTACTTCAACGACGGCTGCAACGACTCCACATCATTATGCCTACTACATACTACAACAGTCAAGTCAACTCCACTTTTTTCTTTTCCTTCAATTTTCAAAGACTTTTCCCTCCGCACTCTGCTCTGTCCTGACTTTACCACCTCCGACACTTTCACTTACTTTTCCATACATCATAGATCATAGTTTCTACTGCTTTTCTTGTCGATTCCGTCCATCCTACAGCTCTTCTTTCCCAACTTCCGAACCAGTACATGACACAAACTACACACACCCTGTGCACAACCGATAGATCTTTACATTTCCATCTCTCACATCAACACATGCAAAATTATCGATTCAGCTCCGCAAAAATCAATCACTTTTCCTTGTCCAATCAAAAGAAGTATAGCAATAAGAAGTTTCCAGCCCAAGAATCAAGTAACATTGCTTCCTTCAATCAATCAGTAAGTAATGCTATTTAACTATCTACCAATACCATGCTATAGATCTCATACTATAAATAAATATGTAGAGTACGTGGTATATAATATACCTAATGAATTAGCACGCAAAAGTGACTGTTGTTGTCAAAGCTTTCCACAAGCCTTCGTTTGTATACTTTACGACTTTGTCTCCATGTATTGTCATGTAAGACAGAGCAACATACCCCAGCAAAGTGAGCGCACATGAGTACAAAACCTCGACATCACATCGCATCGCATCGCATCGTCGACGTCGTCGTCCGCGTCCTTTGCTCTCACTGCTTGTGTATTATAAAAAGAATGAGATTCGTTATCATCGCCCGCTGCGAGTGTCCGCTCGCTCGCTTCTTTTCTACATCATCACCATAATAATAATAGACTGGTTTTGGACAGACGCAAGCAACAAACCTATGGATCTACAGTTCTCCACACACGCGGGTGATGTGATGATGAGCCAGCTTTCAAAGTTCTCCTTCCTTAGGCTCAGCAGCAACAACATTGGCCTCAAACTCGCATCGTGTGCTCGTGTCCAATCAATAATATTCTTGAGAGACAAATTCACAATATTCTTGACACTCGACACTTCAGAGCCAAACCTAGCCCTCTGTACCTTGCCCATGCCAAATGAGAAGGAGGAGTCTCAATAGGTTGACTAGACATCATGCTGAAAATGGTGTAAGGAAGGAATACATTCTTTACTTATGAACCCAATTTGTGATGCATAAAACTGATTGGATCACACCCACCTCACTCTCGCACACTTGCTAGCTAGTCCACCAAATCAATTAAATTGATCTCTCATCCACACGCTATAAGAAACGTTAAACGTGCCAGGTCACTTCCACGCTAGCCGTTCGCGTTCGTCGCAGTTACTCCAATAGTCTACAATGATAAATGCAAAATGGCTGACTAACGATACTGTCCTCAGGTGAACTTCTCATTTCCACCCAATGCAAATCTAAGTAAACAAATTTGTCCATCCGACAGGGTCTCATTAAACGATATATAATAATAATAGCAATAATAACAGTGACATTAATGATAATAATGATAAAGACTTTGGGAAAATGGCAAAAAGGTGCTAGGTTCGAAATCAATAAAACGGCATGGCGACATGTTCTAAAATGATCATCAAAAACACTCAAACTAAAAGTAACACACGTACCTACACGTACGTATAGTAACTGGAATAATGTACTCTATGAAAGTATACTGCTAAGCTCATTTATTTGCTCCTTTCGCAGAGTGACAAAGGAGCCATCAAGGAAAACTGACATAAGGAATTTTTGTCGAACAAATAGAATATGAAGGTGGAAACTGGAAACTGAAAACTTGTATACACGAAAGTACACGAAAGCTGGATGAGACATTTCTTTCCAATCACACAGGGAGGACTGACTCAAGCATCCTCCTAGTTTGCTCGGTTTTCGAATTCTTTTATGCATCTGAGCGGGTGAGGTAGGCCCAGGACATAAGACAAATGCGGATAAGGGTCTGCTTTTACTTGAAGTAGCCACCCGGGGTGAGAGTGAGTTTTAAGAAATATGCCCTGGAGCAGAGCTTAAAATTCTGAATGAATAAAGGAACATACGAGAGGGTCCTTCAAGTCTCCCTCCTACTTGCTCCGTTATACGAAATGTCCACCCAGCTTAGAGAGATTGGAAGGAGGCGAACTTGTTTCTACGTTAACATCCATTGTAATTTTGTAATATACGAGCCAGAGAGTGCTTTTGGATTGTGGCATGGCAATTCACCTTGTTTCAAAAATTCACGTGGGATAAGGTATAGCGAAACAGGAGCAAGAAGCGGAATATAAAAAGCGCTTGTCAGAGTCTGCCAACTGCCAAGCCTTGGTTTCCAAGTTTCCACCCGCATGGACCATCGACGTCGTGAACCGTCAACGATAGACACAAGCATAAACTCATACCGGTCCACACAAAAAGAAAAGAGGAGACCGACGGATCGTCCGAAGAAGGAAGGAACACCGATCCTCCAATGTTATGTGTGAAGGGGAGGACAGAGTAGGAGTAACCACACTGTCCAACAATCACTCCTTTTCCCAACACAAAAACCCATCGTAACAATACACACGAATGGATGGATGGACGGACACCGTTTTCTCTTCATTCTTAAAAGGATCTTGGTAGACATTCCGGGTCCAAATAGTCACTTCCCATAACATTTTTCCATACGAGAGAAAAAAGAATCTTTAATATATATTTTCTCTCATTCGGGTTTTGTGTTACGTTTTGGTAATGTTTGACTCGGAAATCCAAAAAAGTCAATTCATCAAGAAATGCGTTCTTCAAAGATTACCCCCAAAAGGATTCTCTAAAGCCATTACAAAAACGCGGATACGAAAGAAAAATCCCAAAGTCAATCACATGAAAAAAAGGTGTCACTTTTGTATTATTTTGTGCCATATGCATTATTTGTTGGGGGGATCCTGTTGCTTATTCTTTACTTATATATACGTACTTCATAGAGGAAAATTAAGCTTCTTCATAAAACCCCAAGTCAACACGACACATACGAACATAACACACGGAGACTAATAAGCAAAAAGGGAATTACGACAAAAGACCATAAGTCCAAGTCGTTGTCCACCGATGAACAAAAAAAAAGAAAGAATACCGACCAAAAACGAAGCGAAGAAGGAAAAAGAATAAAAACCAAAAACGATGCGATCGTAGTATAATATTATAGGTTAAAGCTTGTCGAGTTGTACTTGTATGTAGTGCCGTGCCGTGTCCTCTGACCGAAAAGACCTTTTTCCTCGGATCTTATTTTATAATATATAGAAAAACCCCCGCTGCTGTTCCTGCATACTATATAAGTACTTACATTTTCTTTTGAGCATAAGGACATGAAGAGTCCGTCAGCACAGGTTATATTCGTATTAACTCAAGGAATATACAAAAGCTCACTCACTCCTGATCAGTCACCTTTCTTTCTCTGCTCTCTGCTCACCCGTAAATTGTTTTTAAAAATTCCAATGCCAACTCTCTTCTTTTTCTCTCTCCTCTTCTGCTCTCCGTATATCCTTCTTTTGTTCCATTTACCTTCCCTTAATTGGCCTTTGCTGCTTCTGTTGTAAACCTCCACCATATTCGGGCTTTCTTGTCCCTTCTTCGTCGCAGCAAAGCTTGAATAGTTGTCAACTCACTTTAATAATACCACAGCTACCAAAAACTTGGAGATTGTTGTCCAAACTCTCCTCAAAAACATACCCTTCCATTGCTTTTCCAAGTCGTAAAGTCCTTTGAATCATGACCCAGGCGAACCACGTTCTCTGCTTTTATAATTAGAAACTCCACACTAAATTTCCTAGTCGACCTGTCCAGCAATTAAAACTCCACTCTCTTCTCACAACTCAACTCATGCATTTAATTCCATGCTTCATCTCTCCAAATTCTCAAGCAACACAAGCACTTTTTCTCTATCTCTTTCCTTTCCTCCAACCCTTTATTTAAAGATGCATTACTTACTAACTAAACTTCCACTACTTGTATGTATTCCTTAGGCCTCACTACACCCCAACAGAATAATGTCTCTCCTATCGCATCTTCTTATACTCTAACCTCTACAACACTGTTTTATCTCGGAGTTTCATTCTCACTGCTTTATTGCCCCACAACTTCACTTTAGTGCCCCATTTGCATATCTCCACCGGAAACATGATACACAAGAATAAAACTTTCAGCTGAGAAAAAATCAATTATTTTCGATTCAACGTAAACCAATCAAACTTTCCACCTTATTCTATGCATCCAAACAATCATGAATGCATTGGCTAATTAGGATGACGCACCAGAGCGATGTAGCATTCACCCTCCAAGAGAAAAAAAATGAAGAAGCACTTTGACTGTAATTAACAATTCGTCATCCTTGAATCATCATGTCTTCAAAGATTTGATCACAACCTTCTAATAAATGGAAGGAACAAGTGAATCAATATTGAGAGATTGAGGTCTCCTTTCAGGGATACGTAACCGGCTCCAACCAGTCTAGCACTTGCTACACCACAGAGAAGAATCAATGACAGGCGAAATCAAAACAACAAGCCTGCTTTAAAATTGAAATCATTTTCTTATCGATATCGCATATCAATATGATGACTCAAATTCAAAGTTATAGCTTTTTTCATTATATTTTTTGCGGCAATTAAAAGAGATTTCAGGATTGAAATTCTGGTTTATCTTCCTTACAAATAACCACGACTATAATTCTCGTGCATTATAAAACTTTTACGACTACACATAGCACGAAACCAACATCGAATCGTATTAGCTGAAGGACACGAAGGCATAAAAATTGTGAAATTATCTATCTAAAATGTGAACAAACTTGCACAAATCAGTAATATAATTATTAAATAAATTTCCTCATTCAACTTTAAGCTTCCAGTTCCACACATTCATGACCGAGGATTCAAGATTTGCACTCTAAATTTCAACGGATCCAATGACGAGGAGCAAAAACTCATGCATACGGAAAATGAAGTAAAACTGACAGCTCACCTTTTCAGGGTGAAAATGACACGATGACGAAAAAACGAAAACAAAACTCATAGGATGCTACACATTATGATTCATGTGAGCAAACACATTCACAAACGGAAAAGTAATTTTACACAAACACCAATAATCACTAGGCACTACGTAAGATTTGCGTACAGAACAAAAATTGTAAACAGGGTCGTAGCGGTTAATTAAAACGTGATGAAATGAACAGTGTAGCCGAATTCACATTTTGGCTGGAATTCAATATTTACTGCTCCAATAATGTTCGATACACTCACATGATGAATACATCCGACAAGTGACACATGCTTGCTGAACACACACTGGATTATTAATTACTTGCATGCAGTATTTATAACGCTATCAAATTAAGGAGCATAAGAGTGTGACGCCAAAAAAGGGTCGTCGTGATGATAATTACAAAATTACTCCTCCTGATAATAATTAACAACCATCGCGGTAATTACGACTGTATAAATTGATTGGAGAGTTTATTATTCCGACGACGAAAAGGATCTTGGTTTAATTGCACGGACTGATATGTACAATAGTTCACCACAAAAAACTGATGATAACAATAATAATAACAATAAAAAATTGTGTGAGCAAATCCGTTGGAAAGAGAGACCGACAAGAGCAGTATGGGATAATCAAAGCAAAATAAAGCACACTGCTATTATCAGCCAGCAGGACTATAATGATGGGAGTAATTAAGAATAATCAACCAAGTCGTAATCAACACACTGCGCGAAATGATGATAATGACCCATGCAGAAATCAGAAACTGAATGTATCTCCCGGAATGGTGTCCACGCACAACATCATTTTTATATGTGTTTGTTGCATACTGTTTTACTTCCATGTACGGCACCTCAGTATAACATTTACAAAGCGTCCAGAAAACGGATCGGACGGATGGACGAACTAATGAACGGATTAAATGATTCACAATCGATCTTTGCGTACAAAATTCAAGTATTGCAAAGTGAGAAACCGATATGATTTGGTTTATGAAGGTGCTGCTCTTGGGATGCACAAGGAAACGTTTAGTTTGGCGGTTTGGAAGAGCAGCTCCTTTGGATGACACACGCACTCACTCACACACCGTTGAACAATACGAGCAAGGGACACTTTTTCTTTTCTTATCGTTGATTACGATAGGAAGATGATGAGCCGGTGTGGTGGTGGTGATACGGAGCGTGCTTTCTATGCTGTGTGACTCCTTAGGTGCTCACCTTTCCAGAGTCGAAGTGTAACTAGACAAGAAGTGCGAGGATCCAGACAAACGAGTGAGCGAGTGAGCAAGTCTTTTGCTCTTGGTCAGTAATTAAAAAGGAGGAATGAAAATACAAAGAAAGTGTAGCTCATTGGTCCGTTTGGTGCACAAGTTCGTTCCTCCAAAGGTTTGCATCCCATGAAAATGTATAGGAACGTAGCGAGAGGTAGGATGATCATTTAGATCTCAAGCCAAGTTGGTTTGGTTTCTCTCTGGATATCTAAAAGGTACAGCAGGCGGGGGTGAGTTGAACACGCCAGCAAAACCATGCAAGCAAAGGCAAGGGATGCACGATGCACAGTATCTCAATTCTCAATTGTGAGCCGAATACCGAATCCACACTTCTTATGCTGTCTCTTGAATGTTGTGTCTTGTGTCCAAATCTCAAAACCTTCTTGTTCCTCATCCTTCCTCAGCTTTGCTTTGTCTAGCTCAAGCTCAATATCTTCTCACTAATCTCCCTATGACCAACTCCTTATAGTTTATTCCCACAAACTCCTTCGCTGTCAAACTCATCCACCGACATTTACCTGTGCGTACTCGTAACTTTATCTCGATGCACATTTTTGTGCCGTACTTCTTCCTGCATTACTCCAAAGCTGCAACTCACCCACGATTTTCTTATCGTAAACCTACCAGAACAAAATATCAAATTTTCTGCAACGGCAAAGATTCTTTGCCCTACTATATTGCTACTGCAACTTGCTATTAATTTACTAGCACACCGCATCGTAAAGACCCCTACATCTTGGCCACAAGACCACACAAACAAAACTACCAGTATAACACTCACCGGAAACGACTTTTATCTCTAGTTGTTCTTGCATTTCACCACACTTGCACATTTTACAACTGCACTTGAGCAAAAAACCATCCAGCGTGTGCACCTTACCCCTTCTGCTCTACATTACCGTCCTCACCTTCCATCCATCCATCCAGGATGATCAAAACTCGTCTACAATCAATTGTCATTCCTCACGGTGTAACAACATGAACACAGCCCTTCTCCTGTCACCTCTCTTCAACTCATTCATACTTGAATGCAGCTTTGTTGTAAAAATCCCTCCCTGTGCTCTGCTCTATAAAAGTGAATAGCTTCAATATTCCATGCATTCTTCCTCATGATATCGTCTATCGTCCACCTTCTCTCCCTTCATCCGTCTCAAAAGTATTACATGATGTACAAAAACCTCATAGCTAACCCTAAACAGATCAATCACACAATAATACAAAACTCATCATTCATTCTACATTCCTTGCATTCCATCACAGCCATCGCCATCACCATCACTAATATTACTCCATCACTTATTTCATCTCTGGTATTACGCTCATGCTATTATGTACTCACGCTTCGTCATAAGTACTGCATTAAATGAATGGATTATGTATCATGGATACACGTCCTCATTGAGTACAATATAATAAAGAACTGTTCAACTATGCATATATATAAAGCCTAGTTCCAATTAATTGCCATTGCCGCCTACAATATGCAATTAAAAGACTCCTTCCTGAACGAACCATATTGGAAAAGGGAATGAAGCATCAATTGTGACACGTAAAGTTTTGAAGTGCTTACCTTACTGAAGACAATGGTTCATGAATTTGGTCGCCAGTTAAAGTTTTCAATCCATGTGGTTGTAATGCATTCAATTTTGAAGGTTTCATCCAAGCAAGCAATCTTTTTGTCTCTGCAATCAACAAAGAGAAAGAGAGGAGATTAACAAAAGAAGTAGTAAAATATGGTGTGAATATTTAAGCTTGATTAGTAGCCGCATGAGTTGTTCGTGCACCTGGTGCAGGTAGGGAAAGAAAGGGGTACTGGTTGTAATTGATGCTGAAAGGAGTCAAGAGAGAGGATTGATTAGTGTTTGGGGCAGTCAACCCATTCCTTTTTCATTTTCCCTCTTGTAGGTGAGTAAGTTTGGTGTGTTTCTTTTTGGCTACACGAGTGTTGTTTTCTGGTGCTAATTGAGGGTGGTCGTTGTGTCCAAACGTTCATAAGTCTATCGGTTCCCCAAATCCCTGAGTTTAAAGAAGGAAAAGGGTGCGATAGTTGAAGTGTGAGTGATTGTGAGTACTAATTTGAACAGATGTGCTTCAACATTTTAAATATATGCTAAAGACCAAAGGAAGAAGTTGGACAGATGTGAGTAGACACTTGAAATTTTCAGAGAAGGAGTAATGCTGTCATTATGATAAGGACTCATCATATCATCGGAGCGGATTCAGGATTCCTCTGGACAAGCAGTTCGAATGCACGAAGGACAGCGAAGCACACTGCCAGTCTCAGGCCAGGCTTAGTCGGTCAGTCAGCCAACTACGTGTAGTCCGCCCGATTATAAATTCAGTCTCTCTCTTTCTCTGTTTCGTTATTTTTTACATTCTCGCTCAGTTCAGTCCAACTTTTTACGATCTTCATAAATTAAAGCTCATTAAAAATCCTCTCACAGGTTTTTCACACCAACTAGAGATGCATGGCAGTCAAAAGAGCACCCATCCCCTACGGCTTTCCTACCAATATTCTTATCTCCCAAAATGATAATTGACAATGAGAATCTTCAATAAATTTTAACATTATTGCTCCTCTAACCCAACTCACAGAGGATCTAATTGGATCACTTTTTTTGATCCGAAACGTCGATATCGCACATGTCCACTCCCTATGCGTGCAGGCTTGGATTCGACTATTCGACATCGTATGCAAAATGGCTAGAAGCTAGGAAACCATCAGTATATGAACCTGTCTGACTTGTAAAAATGACCGTGGTGATCATCATCATCCTCCGATATCATCATGCACTAGTCAACTTAGTCATAGCTCCTAGCAGTTCAGTCACTACCAGAGAACGAGAACCGAGACCGAGAACCAAGGAATCTGCATGATGATTATTGGTCAAAATCAAAAAAATTGTGAGGTGCTTTATTGGTGAAATATGCTTGAGCCATACGTTACCGTGCTATCCATCATGTATTTATCGCGGGAGAGGATTGCCATATGATTTACGCATTTTTTGGTTAGTTGTTACCATCCAACTTTGCTCTGCACCATCGCATCGCACCCATTGCAGTTTTATCTGTCTATGCATATTGATCTCGCAGCTCATCTGCATAAGTGTAATATAAGGGCGTATATGATATACAAAAAATCCAAAGGTGTTATCCTGAGGCTGAACCTGCTGAACTGTCTCTTATCACGATCTCTCTCTTTCTCGCTGCTCTCCTCTCTTGTCTGAATTAACACCTTTAATTGCGCTAATAATTGCAACCTTGACTATAAGAAGGAACACGAAGGCGTAATCATGAAAGAGATGGTAATGATGATGCGGGTATGCACGAAAAAACTAAAGCCACAACAACATGACCTTCAAATGAGGCTTTAGGTTCACACTCTCATATATCAGCCTGAATCCTTAATCTTAATGAACGATTGGAGCATGGGCATTATCACACGGCATTTTTAAATATGCATCATGCAGCTACAACACGTACGGACGGACGAACATGATGTCAGACAGAGTGTAAGTATTGGATTGGTATCAAATCATAAAGGCGGCAACTCACTCACTTCACTGACACCCTCTTACCCCAAAAAATTCTCTGGGCAATTACACTACGTTTTTAAACGTCCACTGCCACGATCACCCTCGTGCATCTGACTTCAAGACCATTTATAAGTACTCCCTAGTTCACGAGAACGACATGAACAGCGTAAGCATTGTAGGGGATGAAAAAGTAGTCCGGAATGCCCAACAGCTTCAAAAACGGAGGAATGCTCGCGTTGTTCCTTCATTCCTTCAATCCATTCCTCTCTATCATATCCAAAAGCCGACAGATCGATCGAGACTCTGCAGAGCCCTTAATAATTATTAGCAAGAGCCATTGCGGCGGACGAGGGTGCACCAGGCCTCGCAATGCAATTGTGCTACAGAGTATCCATTATTACTGATATATTCCATATTTTTAACTGATAAAAGCCAAACCCTGCTGGATTCTTAACCCGAAGGATAACTGTCCACACACACACAGACACACAAACACAACACACTTTTTCATAGATACATATATTGATTGAACGCACAAGCCCATCAGATCATCCGCCCTCTCGTCCTCTTACTCGCATCGCATCACCCCACACACACGCAAGAAAAAAGTGTGACTTCCATGATAAACAAGAGATTGAAATTGGTCGTGTCTTTCCTTGCTTTCTCGGAGGATCCCACTTTGCCTCACTCACACTCACTCCTTCCTTTCTTCCAATTCTTAAATATTCCTTTGCGCAACTGATCCTTGGCGATGAGGGGCTCAACACTCATCGCAAGGAGCGACAGGAGCAATAATGGCATCTGCTACATCCATCGCTGTATCGTCATTATCACCCAAACCAAAAATTCATCACGCACACACATTTCTTTTCCTACCTGCCAATAATCTTCGTTCCTCTACAATAATACTAATAATAAAAACCCTGCAATCCATCCTTTCTTTCATAATCATAATTGCTTATTGCACCATCATCAGAGCCAGGCAGACTCTGGGATGGAACCATGGAATGAACAAGTAGTGTGCACAGAAGCTCATTTCTGACAAAGCCCACCAAAGACGAACGTTGAGGTTGGAGCGCGTGCCGAGCAAACCCCAAACGACTATCCATCTCCCTAGTTGCTATCTCTCATCCCATGCAAAAAGGTGTGTCCGATGCGAACAGAAATGCATTTCTTAACAAAGATTCGTACAGATAGAAAGAGATTGAAAATAAAATGGTTACTGCTCTCTGACACATTGCACATTCCTTGATATGATGAGATACAACAGCTACAAAAATCAATACTAGTACGTGTGAAGCGAAGAAAAAGTTGACAGGACTCCCGAAAAGTGTCTATGCTCTCCCGGCTCTGCTTATTGCCCACCTTCATTGGATGATCTGATCCTAAAGTTGCTATTGCTCTTGCCGAAACTGCTGCTGCCGCTTCTGCTGATCCTAGCCTATGTGTCTGACAAGGATGCTAATACAAGTATACTCTTCGAACATTGCAATATTAGCGGATGGGAAAGGAAGAGTGTAGAATTTTTTGAAAGTAACGGTGGTTCGAGAGTTCCTCCTGATTAGATCGATATATAGCAACTATGCTTCTCTGAATGTATCCCTGCTCTCACTTCTCTCTCCGGTCTTTCTCTCTTCTCCGGTCTCAATTTTTTATTAACCCCTCAAACCATTTTTGATTCCGGGGAAGGAGTGTTTTCCACTCTACTGGCATAGGCACCAGCGTCGTTCGCTCTCTTTTACGAAGTCAAGCAAAAGCAAGACAAAAATTTTTGAGTTAGCTACTATAGGAGCGACGCTACGCTACTACGAGTAGCTGCTCGTTTGCGAGGTTCACTTAGCCAAAGCTTACTCTTAGAATTGTAGCGCATGTGTGCTCTCAATATATTCACAGAAGAGAAGCAAGTAGACCCCTTATTTTATACGATTTCATCAAAGAAAAAAGAAAACTAAAAAATTCTCGTCTTTCTTATTTTTCCCCTTCATCCAGGCATCCATCCATTCTTTGGTTCACTTCTTTCTCCTGAGTGGTGAACAAGAGCAATTTCGGACTAGGAAGGAGCATCAAGCAGGCCTTGGCCAGGGCTACTACACCATCACCTCTCGTTTTCGTCCAGCACCGTCCTCTTCTCGTCTACATCTCTCACTCAGCATCTACGCTTCCTTGCTCCTTCCAATTTTTAACTGCGTCAAACTCCTTGCGCACTAAAATCTTGCATCCAATATTAGACAACCGAGCCCATCGTAAGGTGCCAGTGTTTTTCAACAACTTTTCTTCTTCTTCCCTTCTTTTTCTTTTTTTCGCATGGCTAACAAGCCCTTCTACTTTCCATCCCAATCGATATTCCTCGTCGTCGTCGTCCACCATCACCACTACTTCTACTTCCACCCTTTTTTTCTTTATTATCAAAGGACTACGAAAGAAGCCCCTTAACGAAAATACATGCACGGAATCCGCGCCCTGTCTTTCTCTTTTTTTCTCTAAGCAAACGAACACAAAACTTTCCCGAGCGTTAGCTTAGCTTCCTTCCGGAAAAATAATACCTTCTTTTCACTCACTCACTCCTCTTGAATATAAAACCACTACATGAGAGCAAGCAACCCTAACTCAATCCACTCTCCGCATCATTTCATCATTTAATATTTAACATACACTTTACCAACACTCACAACAAGGAATATGTGTAGCAGGCCCGTGTGGAACACCGAGGACGACGGTGAGACTACCCAAAATAGCAAGTACCGTCGCAAGACTTTCCCATGGGCTTCGGCTTCCATGTACGCCTATATAGCAAGAGTCATCCATCTGTCCGTCACTCACTCCCTCAGTCTGTCGTCCAGGAAGGGAATGACCCGGCCCAACCAGCCAAACTGCCCCAGGAGAAAAAATCCACGCAACAGGTGCAAGTGTGCTAGGTAGCCGTCCCTGTCGCTCTGGTTTGTGCTAATTGCCCCACTTATGCAAATGAACTCATTTCCTATTCATTTCCCCCACTCATACAACTTTTGTTTTTTCCACTCTTCTCACTTAACCAAAGATTTATGCATTTGTATATATGCAACAGCTCATAGAGAAAGTCGAAAGAAAACACAGCTTTCATCAGAAGTGTCTGTCTACGCAAACAATAACTGAAGTGTGAAAGCACAAGATAAAAGCGGCCTCGGATCCCTACTTGCTTACTAATGAAATAATAGGAATTCCGATGAAGCGCGTTCTGAACAAAAAAAACCCTATTTCACTCTGAGGTAGGCAAAACAGAGATGTATCCTGCTGTTTCCAGATGCAAGATAGTGGTGGCAGATCATCGTTTAGTAAGGTTTTGGCACATTGCAAAACCAGCCTAGTGAGGCCCTCTTTTTTCTTGAATCTAAGTCTAGCCACGGCTAGGACGACGGCTATTCGCATGATCTCGAGCACGAACAGCTTTCCTTACATGCATTTCAAGCGTTTTGGTCATGAAGCTCATCTTCTCACCGTAAATGCATGCTCTTGACCAATTTGCATGAGACGAGCATCCCTCACCCCTTCAGAGTCAATGGCACATTACACAAGACGCTATTTGATCCCTATTACGCCATTAAGCAGATCGGCAGATGTAGCATTCTTGCTCATCCTTGTCGTACTTCGTTGGACCAGGCCATTCTAACGTCCCGTGCAAATTGCTAATTGCTCTAATGCGTTCTTCACCTGCTGCTCACTGTCATTTACGTTAATCTGCCCATATTAGCGTGCGCAGGTATGTAAGCCGAAAAGTAACTTTCAATACTTGTACTATAAAGTGGAATGAAATGAAAAAAGTGTACACGGGATATCAAAAATTATAAGTATTCATTGAATATCCCTTTGATTTCGTCTCCTTTTACTTGACTACTTGACTAGGAAAAAATCAGTTAGACTCTGTCTGTTCGTGTTCCTCCCTGGACAACTTTCATAATTGTATGCATGGAGAGTCACTTGGAGAATCAATTCCAAAGGGAGATAGATATACCTTGCTTTGAGAGTCAAGTCAAGTGAGGCAGAAAGACTTGAGATCTAATCGAGAACGTTAAGCCTAATACCACCCATGAGTTGACAATTACTACGCACTGCCATTACAATCCCACTCGTCTAATTAAAATTCTACTCAAACCACACATTATTTTTGTGACATTATTCAACCCTAGGCTCACTATGTTAACTTGACTTTCTGATAAGCTCATTATATTAACTAGACGCACACAAAACGCTTAAGACTTCTCTCTTTTCTTGTTGGCTCATTACGCCACAGTCTGCAGAGTTCTGAGTCTCCTCAAGCTACAGAAAGTTAGAGCACCTAAACAAAAAAACCAGATAGTCATCACTATACGAGCAACAAGGACCAAGCACGACACAGCTATCCACACAAAAAGCAGCATACCACAGCGTGACATGTCAGACTGCTTGCCTCCCTAGAAAACCATGAAGGGAACCTCAAGTCCAAGGATGGCTTGTGCAGAGTGGAGAGCAGAGCAATATCTCTCTCTTTCTCTCTTTTCTCCCTAGCTCTTTCTCTCTCGCTCACAGGTGTGATGTGTGTAAATATGCCATGGGACGTATTATGCATATGTTCTGCAGGTATATTTTGAGTTTGACATTTCGGAGTGAGACTGCTTGCCTCCCTAGAAAACCATGAAGGGAACCTCAAGTCCAAGGATGGCTTGTGCAGAGTGGAGAGCAGAGCAATATCTCTCTCTTTCTCTCTTTTCTCCCTAGCTCTTTCATTTCCTAATTCACAGCATTCGATCACTTTGAAGGGCCCTCTCTTCTGAAACTGAAAAGTCAAGGGTTCACCATGATAATAAATGCCAGTACTACACACACCTACGTTCCATCTCTCTCGCTCTCTTCATGATATGCTAATCACAACAACAACACGATGAACACCTGGAATAATTAAACAGAGAACTGAGGGAACCCTACTACCACACCAACTCAAGGTTAATTCCTTTTACGACAGCACAGCAAGCAACTTTTACTACCCTGTACCACCTCTGCATCTTATTAGTGCTCCTTTGAACCCTAACTGCTTCAATGTGTCTAACCCGTAGAAAAAGGCATCGAATTATAACCATGTAAGCTCACATATTCTACATGCACTGGCTGTAAGTACGTGCATGTTGCACTGTGATTTTTATAAATGCTCACTCCAATCAGAGTTGCCATTCTTAACAGAAGAAATGAAGTGGAGTGAGTGGACAGGTTATAGAGAAAGAGAGTCCACAAACGCAGTCTCACTCCGAAATGTCAAACTCAAAATATACCTGCAGAACATATGCATAATACGTCCCATGGCATATTTACACACATCACACCTGTGAGCGAGAGATTCACTCACACCTTCTCACACGCTGCAACATGACGTGAGACAAAAGTAGCTCCAGTCACTCACTCCTTCGCATTGCTTGTTCGGGCTCACACACACACACAATCGAATGGATGAAGCTTAACTTTTTAACTAGTCAATGAAAGACGTGCATTGTCCAGCTTCACTTGTCCAGAGCAAGCAACCCAACCCACATCACACCTCTCATCCTCATCCACATAATAAATTATTCTCTTTTTTCAACTTATTAGTACTTGCTTCTCATCTCCCTCTAATTTACACACGCAGCAGCAGCAGCAAACAATCGACCAAGTCTCAACCTTCACAATCCATTGTTTCTCCGCTGTTTCTTTCCAAGACTCCAAAATTCATTCATGAATGAATTTTAGCTCCGTGAATTGTGAACCAAAACCCTAGTATAAGAATAAAAAAAATCCATCCCTCTTATCAGCAAGAAGAAGAAAAGTCTTAAAAATCCTCTCTCATCAATTGACCAGTAACTCATTTCCCATGAGAAACAAACAGCAAAGCAGTTCAGCTAGGGAGACAAGAGCAGGGACAGAAAACAACTCGGCTCCGTCTGCCTAATTCTAATTCAAGTTCAAGTTCTCCAGTTGGCTGGTGAGACAAGTTATCCTATAGCTTGTCAACTGCCTTATCTTATCACCACAACAGAAAAACAAACAGACAACATGCATCGGTCGTTGGATGCATTCAGTCTCGTGTATTATTATTATACCTCCGTATAAACCACATATTATGTATCACGACAAGGCATTTGAATCACCTTGCTCCAGAAGGGAGAACAGTGATAATCTAACGAATTTCATAAAGCATTAATATTTTATTAGCAAATTTTGAACGATGAGAAAACAAGGACCACTACTGACGACGACTGATGGCCGCATCGTAAAAATCTCCTACCTTGTCAAACCTGAGATCCACAACAAACAATGGAATTGTAGTGCTATTGCAACAGAAACCGGCTGCCATGCAACAACAAAACAGCATGCATGAATTATCGCACAAAAGATTCTTGACTCTCGTCACTTCTATCCGATACTTTTTACATCCAAGTGTAATACATGAACATTACAAAAGAATGCATTTTACTGGATGACTGCAGATAATCCGCTAATTCGACAGAAATCCGAATTCTCTTTGACTACTCTCGTTCAGTTTCTTAGTTCAACCAAAAGATCTCGCGGAAATCTTCATTCTTTTTCACATACTGACTCACTCGCACGCACAATCCCCAGTGAACCGACGCTTATTTTTCTCGCAACGCAATGCAACGTTTCATTCCAACGTCCCTCGTGCACTTCCTCCACGATTCCTTTCCCCACAAAATCTTTTACATTTCCCTTGAGTTTTCTGCAGCTTATTCAGAATGTTAATTGTTAATCCAATACGAGTTTGAGAAAACTTTAATATAATTTTTAAACGTCGGTAACTAATCAGTATTAATTAATTAGTAAAACACTCACTGCGTCTTAGTGAAAATATAAACACAAATTCCGAATTGAGCGTCAGAAACTTCAGAAACATTGAAGCTTCATTAGTAAACTATTATTTTGGTGCTGTATAGGTGCGTGTAGTATTTATCCATGGGATCACAAGGATTAATCTTAATAGAAATAATTACGTCAACATTATTACTACACAGACTCGGGACATTCACTATTATTAACGTAGCCGCTAAAGTCACGGAGCAGCAAATGAAGAACTGTAGAATCCTTTACAAAGAATAAATGTTGTTTGATAATCTGAGCTCAATTTTGATGTCCTCCACACTAATTACGTACATAAAGCAGATCAATGAATGTATGAGGATTTTTATCTCCAAATTACTAACTCAAGATTATTCCTCCATAAAAACACCAGCGAGTGAACAAATATATTCTCGTTGTGTACCTCTCTTTACATCCCGATGTCAATGCACTTGTCCATCACAACTGAGAAACAATAATAACATTTATGCAATGATTGGACATTTCATCCAAAGAGTTTCACGATGTGCTCCGTCTGCATAATTGAGAGCGGATTTGTTTTCGAGGTTGTAATGGATGGAGCAACGCAGTACAGAACACGATGATAGAATGTAAAATGTAATGTATTATACATAATGGTAATTTTGTACAAATTCAAAGTAATATAGCTCACTCAGCAGTTCTACAAAAATTCCTCTCAATATGCCAAATAAACTTGTAAAACGCCATCGTGCACTATTACAAAAAAGCCATAATGTTCCTCCTCCTCCTACGGCCATTAATGTGTACGTACATCTCAGTGTCTGCATCCAATACATAATAATTACTGCAAGGTAAGGAAAAAACTTAATCCAAAGTCACGTCCTTCCATCCACTTGGCTAATTACTACTGAACGAAGAAATGACCCGTAACATCATCATCTCCCATATATCATCCAACCAGTGCTTTACTCTACTAATATGTCCATTGCTACTCCATGCAAATAAGCGTAAATGGTTGCGCACTTACTCATGTGGACGATTTATGTGTCTTGATTACACCGTGTTATTATTACTTGAAAGGGAGGACGAGATTGAGATATGATGCATTTTGGGGTTTGGTCGGGAGTTCGAGCAAGAAAAATTAGTCACGGTTCACTTAATGTGTTTGCAAATTGGAAGCGTTATACTGTAGTAACTACACAACTACACTATTCCATTTATCCATTCCATTACTACTTTGCATCTATGTACGCATTAAAATTCTCGTGGTTATGTATCCATGTGGTCAAATAAATATTGCATGGATGCTGCTCTGCTCTTCGAATTAGCTCACTACAAAAAGTTTTCGTGTAATTTCTAAAGTAATTCTGTGAAATTAGGAAAACGAATATAAACGAATCAATAGTGTAACTTGATTCGTATACATGCTGGTGATTAGATAAAATTATGGTAAAAGTCGTTCATTGCACTCTCCTGCACATTATCAGTAACGAGGATTGGTTATCATATCTTAGCAAAAAGAATCAAAAGGATTTTCCGCACCACCACGTTTTGTCGCCTTCATCATTATTACATTTGATTCATCCTTTGTTGTACAAAGAGCATCGTGTGTTTCTCTTGTATGCATCATAGAAGTACATAGTGTTACTAGTACAAGAATGAAATGTTTCCCGCTTTAACGTTTCTTGTTTAAAGGATTGTGTATAACAATGAGATACTTTATGAGAATTTCGAAAAGGGATGATTTCAAAGAAAACCGCAGGTATTTATTTGTTTCTTGTCGTGTTTCATCTGCTACTGTTTTTGATGTGTTTTCTGGAGTAACACTGCCAATTTCCTTTTTGTGATTATATACGATTATTCGTATTTACTTCATGTTTAATCTGAGACGAGTGATTTCTTTGTTTAGAAGTTTTGATGAAGCTGATGAAAAAAGATGACGACTACACGACGACGACGACTCTGAGAAGCGGTGGTGAGGTGAGAGAAGAGGCAGTGAGTGGCTAAGAACGACTGCTTCAAGTGAAAAAATGGAGAAGGAATGAAAGGAGCAAGCGACCGAAATATGAAGTAAATGACTCTTTGTACAGGGGATAAAATGTTTTTAAGATACGTGGGAGTATGTAGTGCAACAACATTACATCGGATTTAATAATGACACGAAGACGAAAACGCTGACGACGACGATGATGATGAGATGAGATGAGACTGTTGTGTGTGTGTAGTGTACTCTTGCTTTCCTCTAGTTGGTGTGCGTCTGTCTGAAGGAGCGAGAGCGGAGACTACCCAGGCCCTGTTATTAACCAAAGGAACCACAAAAGTTCCTTCCAACTCTCTCATTATTTCATGCATCACTAAAAATCCATGGTGCTCTCTCTGCACCTGCTGTCTCGTCTGACTCTGTGGCAGTGCAGTGAGTGATTATTAAGAATAAAGTACACAATGCAAACTCATGCAAAGACAGACGAAAAAGATGGTTTGTCACGTACTAGAACCTTACCATCGTGTCCACATTACACAACTCATCATCCAAAGTCATTGTCATTGTTGGTAGGGTTCAAGAAGAACGAGAAGACGAAGAAGACGAAGAAGAAGGAATTATTACGGAATCATTATTATTATTACGTATAGTTTTTACTACGTCTGATTCTTTAGTTGGTTGGTTGGACTAATGGCCCGTACTTACCTTCTGCCAATGCTCCAATCAAATCACACATTTTTTACAAGCTTATCCAAATCTGCTAAAAAACACAAGTCATATTCAATTTTTTCTCTGAGAAACAATGCTAATATGACTGAGCAATGAGCAATAGATGCACTAGTTCAATACGCCAGCAAACACAAGGCGTAATCATTGTTCATTATCGTGATGAACTGCATGAAAGAAGCGTCCGAGTCATCCTACAAAGTGTATTACCATTAGGAAGAACGCTATGGCACTGTGCTCAAGTAAAATCAGTTCATTATTACAAGGGAATTTTTTGACTAGAGCAAAATCCCTTTGACTGATCATTATGGATTTATCACGTTAAATGATTTCTGTTCGGAGGGAATGACTTTCAGAACAAGAGATTGGGAAAAAAACAATTCTTCGGTTGTTGACTGTACGTTGCATTTTTGTACGTAATCGTTAAGAGTCGAAGCGCCGCGCCGTGTACTTTACTAGTGATTTTGGTGGCTATGAGACTCATCATTCCACTTCTATTATGTGGAGTGTCTTATGGGTGATTTCACCAGGGTGAAGAAAGAGTTGCTTCGCCGTTCCTTCGTACACCCACTAGATAATAATGAACTCTGGATTAAATTCCTTTGAAAAAATCACTTGTCATTATTTCTCTACGTTTGAGGTGCTGCAGCCCAAAATTCCGCACATGACTCACACTCACATGAACAAAGTCCGCACAAGTTGAGGGTCCACAAAGCGTCATTTACAGAAAAAGGGACATTAGGCCCAAATCAGCGTGTCATTTGGACGAATGAGACGTGCTGGTGAGACTCATTACTACTCGCTGCCATCTGGCACATATTTTTTGTGCAAAACTACTGTGAGTTACTATTACTTGGATTCGGCAAGCGGATGAAAATTCCAAAGATTAAAGATAGCTAGAAAGATGTTTAAATGTGTGGGGATAAAATGAAGATGCAACACGTTTTCAACTATACATATTATCTATCATGTATTGTACATGCAGGCATAATGTACTTGCAGTTGCAAAACAACTTTGATCATGATCATAGAGCACGAAATGCTAAATACAGAGAGGTGTGAAAACTGTAGCTAAAAGCAGTCGTAGTCTTAATTATACAGATGAGTCTCATTCTTCATTTACTTAAATGAGAGCGAGTAAGTGTACATATTGTATGACATTGACGAGATAGATAGGAACGAACGAGTCTTCGCAAGTATGTTTTACAACCTCTGCATCATCTTTGCTACAGTATAAGACCAAGTTGCTAATAAAGAATTGAAAAATTTTAAAGGTGCGGTACGTCTAATTTACGAACGCCGTACGTTTTTCTAAGTGCTCAGCTTGAACGAGCGACATGAGTAAGAATGCATATTTCACCGCATCGCCTATACACTAGTTCAGTTCACTCCTGCTGCCCCTGATGAAAAAAAATTCCTTCTTGTCCACTACTCGCACTACCAACCAATTGGTAATATACGACAACTCATCTTTTGGTTCAGGTATAGTCCAGCTTATTCATAATACGACCCGTTGGCAATTCCTGGCGCATCCCAGGGGTCCCAACCCCATAAACGGCTCAAGCAATTAAACCTGAACGGAAAACCGGTCAAACTCACTCCATTCCTAAGATATCTCGTATATCCTACGTCTCATGATTTACCCGCCTGCACCCCCTCTTGACACCTCTAATGAATTCTAAATACTCGGAGCCACCTTCCTTCTCCAACTCCTGCTGCCTTATTACCAAGAGAACTCCTGCCTGTGATGAGTACGATCTAGCCATTACCTCCTCCTCCTAATCACATCCACTTACTGTATAAACAAACATAAATATTCAAACGTGATGTTCCCCTATAACTCGTGTCATTCTCAGACAAAAAATCCTTTTTAAAAATAATTAAGTTTTATACATTTCCCTTTTGTCAGATTCACTTAAACCTTTTCTTTTTGCAAAGTCATAGCACCACCTGCTTTTCCTTCATCGCCATCGCAATCATCATCATCATCATCTTTTTATTTTTCTTTTCTTCTTCTCCTTCTTCTTCTTCTGTTGTCTCTGTCCGTGCTATTGCTATCTCATATCTCCCTACTTTGAATATCACTAACTTATTACATTATTTCCTAGTATAGTACCTCCTTCAATTCTCAGTTCTCTATAGATACGTACGTTGAAGTTGGGTATAAATATATTCCACTTTTGCTCACTTACACCCATTCATTCTTATTATCTGTGCATGTGTGTGTACTCATTCACAAAATTTTTTGATTTATTTATGAACCACTTGAAAAAATGTAGAGAATGTGGCCAAAGGAATCTCTTTCCTCCAAATAGTCATCCTTGTCCGTCATCAGCAGGGGGGTTGAACATGATGAGACCCGAGAGTCCACACTCCACACACTCTCTCTCTCCTTCCTTCATCATCATAATCATTTCAAAATTTTTACTGCACAAACCCCGTCTGAATTTCATACATTAGCATATTCATGGGGAGTCTTGGTACAATAATAAAAAATCATGAGGAATTCTTCGAGCCATAAGCAGCATTAGATTATTCATAGATTCCCAATTGATCATGTATCGAACAAGGCCAAATTTCCTTCAAGTCTTCACTCTCCATTAAATAAGCTAAGATTTACGAATAATTCATTAAAGAGGCAACACTTATTAAACCCACACTCTATTTTTCATTTACTAATAAGCATTTTTCACATGCTCTCCTCAAAGTGGCTAATTCCATGCATAAATTAACCCATCCTTATAAAACTCCTATCAATCCACCCGTATTATGTGACAGCAGGTGAAGGGCACACTCACACTCGAATCATGACACGGGAAAAAAATCCAGGTGTTCTCTTCTCTGCTCTCTGCAATACCATTCTCGGTCAAGTGTCAGGCTAAAGGAACCTTCTTGCTCTACAGGCGGTCTGTGTGGTGGAAGGAAATTTTAACAACTCTCAGATGAGTGAGAAATACTCATTTCCAAAGCAGGATGTCTTGGATCTTTTTAAAATCAAGGCAGCCAAACTCAATTCCTTGTTGATGCATATGCTTAGCATTTTCTTCATTATCTCCTAGAATAAATTAGCATACTACACATTCTTAACCTCACTTCAGCAACAGCAGCAGCAACTTGAACGGGAACGTCATTATTGGTTTCATTAATCCTGGATACAATTATCCCAGGTCTAGCTTTGATGCAATTTACCTACGAGTTCTCCATTCGCACACAAGGACATTTTCACGGAACAAACTAATCCTCGCAATTGATCATTTCGAAATCTCTGTGAGCAATTGAGCAAAGTCGTTTGTTAGGCAGTAACAAGAACAAGAGTGTACAAAGCTCTCACTGCGTTTATAAATGAGACAAGGAATGCTCACATTGAGTCAATCATTCAAACCCACTCATTTCCATAAACGTACAAATATATAAATATAATTTACAAGAAAAGACGAAGGGGCATATGCCAGAACGAGAGGTACTAATGAGAGACCCCAGGACTGTTTAAATTTTTTGGAGGATGAGCACACACAGAGACACAGGTGGTGGGATATTCTTTGCTCTTACAGATCATTTGGAAGGTATTGGAATATAGTACACAGAATGTGTAATCTTTGTGCTGCGCTTGGTTAAATTCCATATACTACTCCTACTGATCATATTCATTATCATTTGGTGACCCAAGAAGAAAAAGAAGACGGAGAGTGTCATAAATTTGCACATGGATAATGGAAGGAGAAGCATCGCTCTGCGGGATGCAATACCATAACATCTTCTCAAAGTCAAAAGGGTTTCGGGTAAAAATGCCACAGAAAAGAAGCACCGTGGAATTACGAAATGGAATTTCTTTTGCTTTGTTGCCCAAAGAAAAGACAATGAGTTCCTAACAACGTAGTCTTCAAAATAAAATAACACAATGAAATGAAAAGTGCACCCACGGGAAATGGAAAACATTTTTGAAAAATTCGTTTGCCTTTGCTTTGTTGTGAATTCAATTTATGTAACAAGACCAAGATCAAATAACAAAACAGTAAGTAAGTTGGAGTTGAAACGTTGTTGAGATACTGCTACAACGAGCAAATTGGTACAAAAACTGTCAAAAGCATAAAATTGCACCAAATTTTAATGGGATTTGCATAATTAAAAATGAAAAGGTTAAAGAAATGTTTTAAGTGCTAGTTTATTGGCAAAAAATTCCTCAAGGCTCAGCGAGCAATAAACTGTTGAGATTGTGACTGACTGCCGCCCTGGAGCAAAAGCCACTTGTGCACACACTGTCATACTCATTACGATTCCTTCACACAACATTTCCAAGTCAAGAATGTTAGAAAAGTATCAAAAGGGTCAGCACGTAACGAGAGACACAAAAGAGAGAAGGTCATTAAATTTATGCACACATTTTTCTCTTCTATAAAATCCTCAGTTAATACTTATTTGATCCTTTAGAATAAAAAAAACTAGTTCTGACTGCCTCCCTGCTCTTCTCAACCATATTGCATTTTTATTCCAACTTTTATCCTCACAGCTCAACGCGCCACATGCTTTCGTAGCCTGAAGGAGCATTTAAAACGTTTACAAGGCATCTTATGTCTCCGCGGAGAATATTACAAAGGAATTGGAATATTTTATTGCACAGGGTAGACGAGAGCATATGGCAAAAAAGTCTACAAGATCAATGTCAAAATTGGAATGCCACGGTCTCCACAAGTCAAAAAACTATAGACGCATGAATACAAGTTATTATTAAACATGGGACGGAGTAGGATGAGATTTCCTTTCGCATCGTGGCCTATGATTATTAACATGGCGGAAAGGATGATCAGTTGATTTGATGAGTTGATGAGTAAAAGGAATTGCAAACGAGCGGCCGGACGAATGAAAAGACGACTCTGAGTGTGGAACCAGAAAGAGAAAATCGTGATGCCCTGTAGTACAGCAATATCCTTCTCATTTTATCCATGGCGTTGCCAAAAGGCTAATGAATGAATTACAATTTTATACTAAAGCTTTATTCGAAATACATAAAAAATGTAAGTGTTGAACAACCAGCATATCACATCACAGTGTGTTGATCCATATGACCTAACGTGATAAAAAATGCCAATCCCAAAAAGCAAAAGAACTTTTGGTTGCATTTCACGTCAAAAAATGCCCGCAATCTACTTCATAATTATTATGCATTACATTACGACATACTATTTGCCATGTTGAAGGGAAGACGCACGACTTGATCATCACATCACACTCTACAAGGTGTTGAAGTGTGCAACGCGTTCCTCAAGAGAAGAGCCGCCCTAAATGAGCACAGGGATACATTTCACTCATCATTCCATCTCTTAAATCCCATCCTCCTCCTTCATTTCACATTTTAGAACAAGATACAAAGCTAGCAGGTGTGATGATGATGATGATGGTGGTGATGATGATGACGAGACTGCGATTATTACACTGCATCTCTCTTCAAAAGATGAACAAGAGCAAAGAGGAAAGGAAGAAGATAAAGAAGAACGCTAATGTTGAATCCAGCCTCGTTTATCTACTTCAAAAATGTCTGTCTTGTATGCAACACACTCACTTGTTTCATATATGCTTATTATCTCGTCATAAAGAGAAGAAGAGCGTTATCCAAAGGCAAAGACCGGCATGTGTAAAAAACGAATGTTAATCACATGAAACACATATGGAGTGTGAGAAGAGAAGACACTGTGTAATTAGTAGTTTTTGATGCAGCGTAGATTTAGAACCACACCTACTTATGCTCTTATCACAGGATAATTAGACATGAGAGGATTTTTCACACAAGCTCTTCACGTCCATGCAGCCAGCCCAAAAACTTCTTGTCCAGTCAGTCATTCACCACACACCGCACCGCACCGCACACTCTTTTGGTTGTGCTAGTGATGTACACTGTCGTCTCTTCGTCTCTTGACTGTTCATCCACCTACCTTTCTATTCTATTACATTGTTGTTACTTTGTGTGCCAAGCTAAAAATCCTCATTGAGTCATGCTACATATAATAAGTACACACTATTGAAATGAAAGGAATAAAGAAACACTACGTTTTTAATATTGAATGAGTTATTATTGTCTACCCTTTTGCTAGAAAAAATTACTGCAGGAAGGACCAACAGGGAAACCTTTCCAGTGTTTTCTACTATTCAGGCTCAGTCGTGCAGGATAAATGAGGGAGTTACACAGGCTTCCGTTAAATACACAGTGACATATGGCACTGTATTATGCACTTTGTCTGAGTCTGTATGTCTGTGGAAGCTCAAAGCGAGCTGTAATCATGCATTGACCACCGGAAGGAAATTAAGTAAAGTTACCGTATTTCTGAGGGAATATAATTTCTAAAGTTTTATACTTTTAAACATAAAGTTGCTTTATTTAGATGTGAACTAATCTTTGTTATATAAAGAACCATTAAATTACAGTATGACGTTAATCTTATGATAATGGAATTATTAATAACAGTACTATACCTGTGATTGTCAAGACTCTTATAACAAATATATGAGTATTAATGTTATATTTTGGCTATTATAACGATTTCATAAATATGAAACTGAGGTTAGTGCTACTAAAAGTAATAGGCAACGGCGGAGACATGCAACCATGTGGAGATGATATGATAGGACTACGGCACATGTGATGAGAGAATGACTTTGCCAATGAATGAGTGACGTGGTGTGCGATTGGAATTAAGAGAAAGCAGAGTGAACGACGACGCCTAATGCACAAAGTGTTGTAATGGTATTAGTTTGGAATGATGAGTCGTAAACGTAACTCCAAGTAGGAAAAATCGCTTGCTCTCTCCACTCTCTTTCTTGTGATCGAATTTCATTATCTTTTATATAAGAAGGAAGAAAAAGACATGAAGCATTTATGAGAGCGGAGTGAGTCACACGTGTTCGCTGGACTTTGTTGGACGGGACATTTTGATAGTATGGAAGTGTGCGGAGACTTTTTTCCTGAGCAAGAAGTTGAGCAGTAAAGTGAAGGAGAGTCGTGAGTTCTGAAGCATTGGAAGTACGGGCTTAGAGTCTCAAGTAATTATCCTAAAACCAGGCAAGAGTGAGTGAGTTTGGTACTAATAGGATTTGCAATGTAACCTTGTAGTTTTGTAATGAGTCCCTTGCATGTCTCCTTACACTTCCGTTCGCTGCTGAGGAAACCCACCTCGACGCGACTCCTCGGCTCATTCCTCCTGGTCATTCCTACTTTTTTTCCGTTCGGGAAAACCTATAAAGGAATCATTAAAAGCTCTCCTACTACTTGGCTAATTATCAGATTGCTTTCTTACTACGAACAAAAGTTTAGGAAAAGTATCTCTATAGGTGAAATTTTACCTACTGTTCTTTCTTTGTATATCTCTGCACGAATTTTGGGTGTGTGCACATACACAGGCGGGCTATTGGACTTTTGCATGTGAACCAGAAGCTACTGTGAATTATTATTACAGCAATGAATTATCCATTTTTGTATCCATTACGTGATTACCATTAGTACATTCGACTAACTAATAATCTTGCAAGAGTGCCTGCTGCACTCCTTCTTCGCGACCCCCTTCTTAAAAAAAATGCAAACGGCCGTCATCTCCGCCTTTTATATAATAATTACGAGCCCAAATCAAAGTGAATCAAAAGCCTAGAACTGTAAACTAATGTTCTTGAGCAACCTTGTCAAACCATACAACCCATCATTCTTAGGTACATTAAGGTCAGCTGTTAACATGCTATTTTCCTACTGAAGACTGAAGAGGTTAGCTGTAGTAAATTTAACAAGTTTCGCCACTAGATTGCTACTTGGACTAATTTAGGGAAAAGGCTGCTCCAGTCTAGCAAGAGCAGGCAGTGCTCAAGCTCATTCTTAACTTATGGAAGGAAATACAATCTCGTCAAGTTGTTACTTAGGTTTTTTTCCTGCTTCCCTTGATTTTACTTATTACGAAAGAGTATAAGTGAGAGAGTAGGAGAGGATTCCAATTAGCAACTCCACTCTCACTCACTCACTGGTCTTAGTTAGTGGTTTCTTTCTAAATTTATAGTTTGCAACGGACTAATCCTTATAACACTACGAAACACGCACACATTTAGCAGAACACTTCGCCTGGGAGATTCGTCGAGGAGAGCAAAACCGGAGGAAAAAGTGATGAGACTCACTCTCACTCATGAAAAATACGTAAGAGAACCAGCGCTAATTTCCTCCTTTAACTCGTCCTGCTTGTAGTATCTCTTTCTCACTCCTCTGTGCCATATTGAATTACCGTGTGTTAAATCTAAGCAAAAAGTATAAGGAGAAGAAAAGCAGTAGCGTATATAATCAGTGGAGCAAAACATGAGCGTTAATATCCCTCATTCCCTGTCTGCTTTTCCCGGTCGTAGTGCAATTTCCCAAAGACTTTTACACTATACATTTTCAACTTCATCCATCCAAGACGACTTGAGCCAAAAGGCGCACGGACTCTATTCTCGTCTCTCTCACTCTCTCTTCTCTCTCTTTCTCAAGTAGTAGTGGAAGTAGAAGCAATTAAAAATTTTAAACACAGCCATCTGCGCTAAGACAAAAAACTAGGGAGGCCAAAGCAGGCGCTAAAAGGAGCAGATGAAGGGAGCAAGGAAGCAAACGTCTCACACGCTTCTTAATATAACAACATAGAATATTAGTGAGAAGAGGAAGAGGAGCAGCAGAGAGCTAACTTGTGTTTCTTTCTGCTTGTGCAATGTGCAATGGCTTATATCCTTCTTCATAATGACGTACACACGCTCTTCTGGACTGAGTGACAGCACCGCGTTTTTCTTCACAATTCGACTTATTCGACACGGCACAGCAAGCCTCGAACTGAGCAAGGAAACTGCATAGTCCATCCAGAAAGTCACCGTCACCGTACCGTCCTACGAGGTGCTCTACTCTTCGCACCCGCAGCTCGGAACTGAGTCAAACCACAATCAAGACTATTTATAAGGATAAGATCAATCAATGTAAATCCCTGATCAAAACCATGTAAAACCAAACTGTAGCAAACACACACCGAGACGGAGACCTGCGATTCGCATTCCCTACAGAGGCAAGGCAAATGCATCGCTTCACACTAGAGTCAAAGCATAGCGGAAGAGACACTGTCAGTTCCGAAAAAGTGTTATATCCGATCCAAGCAGCAGGAGCAGGAGCATCTGCTCCGCTCTTCCTTTCGCATGTCTATGTCTTCTCTACACTCTAATCTCTTCTACTACAAGCTTTACTTCTACGGACATTGGAAAACAAGCTGGGAATTAGGGAATTTATTCAATTAACTACTCCACGGAAAAGAGAAAGAAAAGAAAAAAGAGATCCAACTGTAGCCCCTTGTGTTCCGACGTTTTCCCTCTATCTTCTCCGTCTTCTCTGTTCCGCTGGCAAACATACCAAACTCAGACCGTCCACTCTCTCCGGCTCATCACGTCTTTCTCTATCTACTTTTCGGTTTTGTTTTTCCCCACAAGGAATGGAACGTAGCAGTTTTATTCCATTGGATTTGTTTTTAAGCGGAGAACAATCACCTTGTAATCATCTCTTCCTTCCTAAGACGCCCGTGGACCAACATTTATCCCAGCTCCAAACTTATTTTTTAAAAAATAACTTCAAAACATTATGAAGCTGGCATACTTTATTGCTTTAAAAATTTCTGCTGCAACAACCATTTAATATTTTTTCCTTCCAATTAATATAAAAACAATGCTTTGCAAAACATGGAAAGGAAGGACGGAAAGGCTTCTAATTCATATCTTTCCTTCCCCACATCTCGTGCCGTAGGGCCCCTTCAAAAAAAATCCCATATGCATTTTCTATATACGTATACATACAGCACATACATGAGGGAATGAGGGATGAAAAAGAGAACCTTTTTTTCCATTCATTCCTTTTTTCATCCCCTCTTCGTTTCTAACTGTGTTTTTTATGCAATGGTTTGCATTAGTGCCACAGGGTAAAGCATTTGCTGAAGGAGTCATAAAAAAGCGTGGACAAGACCATTCCTCCTGAACTAACTATACATTTTTTTCTCCCCCTTCGTCCATCGATCGATTTCTTATTACGGACTACCATTCAATGTTGTCATTGCATATGGTTATAAGCATTATGACGTAATCCTTTAAACAAAAATGTAGGGATGAATTAAGAGGAAGAAAAATCGGAACCGGAGATGGACATTCCCATTGGTGCAATTCGCTTCCAACTTAATTGCACTGGATTTTGATCCTGATGAATACTCCATCTCAAATTAAATGATTGGGAAAATAGTGAGTGGTTCACGACATGTCTAAAATTGGATTTACGAAAAATTATACACATTTTTGCAAGAATCTTGAGACTTGAGTGAGTATTTTTGGCACATGCACACGCGGTGATGATTCTCCCGAAAAACGCCTGAAAATTAGGCACAGTGCCCGCATAAACACACACGTAGTAGCATATAATTTTAGAATTTTAAATTTTTCTGTTAACGAACAAGACTCAAGTCACTCATCCCAGAAAACTCAGTGCTCACTGCATCCCGTATCCCATTAATTTCTCAAAAACCCAATCCAATGAGGAGCACGCACCAAAGCATGGGGCAGACTCGGCCCATACACCACGTACGAACGGAGCAACCAAAAACATTTCGTTAAAAATAGCTTCTTCTCCATAATCCCCATCTTCTTCTCTCACTCTGTCAAAATCTTATCCACAACACACGCTGAACGTGTGCTCGACCGCCGACTATGTGTAAGAAACTCCTGCCTTCATCTTCCTTCACCCTTCATTCCCAGTGTCTCACAAGCACGTGTGCTGATCCACTCATCTGCTGGTTGATCACCAATTTTCACATTAGAAATATAGAGATTGTGTCGCTTCTCGCTTACACTCAAAATGGATTCAGTATGTCTTCATTCGTGAGATTTATTCGAAACCTCGTCTAACTCCTTCCAATACATACTTTTTACTTTTGCCTCGTCTTCTTCGTACTCTACTACTATTTCATCTTCCTGTGCCCATCCACCGATCTCCTACTATCAAAAAGCAAGGTTCACTTTTACCTCCGCAGTTATTCAAACGTCCTCAGCGAACCTTGCACCGAACGGAACTCTCTCTCTGTCTCTCTCTTTCTCTGTTCCGATATATAGCAAAAAAGTTCACCAAAACAGGAAGGGTATTGATTCGCAAGCCAAGTTCAAGGACTCACATTCTAGTTCTACGTCTCTGTATCTCATTCATGTCTTGTGGTCAGTAGAAGTGGCATTACTATCACTACTACTACAACCTCCATACTTATATTGTATTACCGTCACGAGTCCGTCATCCAACCCATCTCGCACACGATTCACAGTCCAGGCTATATAGTACACATTCGCTTCACATTACGCACAATGTCTACAAAATAGGTTCTCAATGGCATTGAAGCCCTTTTTGCTTGTATGCAATCTGTGCTGCGTGCACAAAATTGTCGTCTCACACTTTCTTACAAAGAGGTGAAAGCTTCTTATGTGACCATGAACCAAAGACGAGGTCACTGAAACGTCAACGTTTTTCACTGTCATTTCCTCGGAAAGTGACTGCTGTCAATATATCGATTCAATATATCACAGCAGCATGGTGCTTGCATTGATTTGTCATTGATAAACGGAGCCGGAAGTTGAAAGCAGCTTTTCGACAAGAGGAATGTGCAATTCCTATATGCAACCGCCGAGAATGGGAACGGGATATAGGTAATAGGTACACGTAAGGTCCATTGCTTTCGAAGCGAGAAAGTGCGGTGTGTACTCCATACAGCTTCCATGGAACATCATGAAGAATGGAGTATGGAGCACAAGTGGGAAAGTGAGTGTAGGCTTCGAATCTCTCCAGTTGTGAAAGACATCCTCACTCCTGTTCTGGTAAACCACTGACCATCACACCACAAACCTACATACAAGTCCAACTGCCAATGTGTCTCTATATCATCATCCCCTACTCGCACTTCCTATACGGAGGGATTAGGAAATAGGGGTCTAATCTCCAGGGATTACATTGCTTCTGTATTGCGTTGGTGTTAGCAAGCCGGAGAGAGCGAACAAGTGACCACTTTCAGCTATCCGAGTTTACTCCATGACTTGTTCTCTCTTTCAATCCACCTGTTCCAACTCCCTAAACGCACGTAGTGCAACTCTACGTCCTTATGTGTTTTCTGGGGGAAAGGACGGTGTAATTAATTATTTATTGGAGCGGACTGTCGTTCCTCCGGCTCCTGAGGATTAAACAATAAAAGTGTTACTAGCTTTTGCTGATTCATAATCTCAATCACGAATGAATGCAGCAAATACATCCACAAAACACACACACTCACATACGGATATAAAATCAATATATACAAGCATGCAGATAAAAGAGATGAACTTTTCCCTCACGTGCGCAGATGAATGCAATGGCGGCGTCGACGGCGGTGGTGGTGGCGGCTAGCAAAAAACACATCCTGGCTTGGTTTCTTAAGACAAATGGACGAAGCTTATGCTGTATGAGACTTTGACCAGGAGCAGTGAAGGAGGAAGAAGCTAAAGAAAAGATGATGAGCGAAGGAAGGAGCGGAGCTAAAAGTCTGTACTAACTACTCCACAAAATGTCTACTCACTAGCCAGTCTGTCTGTCGTCAGCTGAAGAAGAGAACATTTTCACTGTTACTCTTATATAATGACTCTCCGGTCCTCATCATCATCTAGACAGTCTTAAGCAGAGAGAGACAAGATGAGTCTTCCGAGTCATCATCATGAGTCCTGGTCATTTCCCCACGCAGAGACATACAAGAAGTTTCAAGACAAAAGCAAACAGCACAGTGTGCTGCTTCTTTGCTTTCCTCACTTTTTCTCTTACAGCTAATAAACCCAAACTAATAGATAGCGTCACCTCCAGGCATCACCACCACCGACAAACACCACAAGATATGAACAGATAATAATAAAGAAAAAACTCCACATCCTCTTTCGATCGGTTTTTCCTTCCCCAGTATGCAGTAGTGCCGCTTCCACTCAAACGAGTAGTGAGGGGAAGAAATACAATAATGCTTACACCACACACATGTCTCATAGCTGACTGAGTTGGATTTCCTTTATATCCAAGCAGAAAAGGTGCACTTTCTTTTGTTCTCCTTAACCCATGCTATACCCACGTCGTCCGCCTCTTCCTTCATGTCCATGCCTTTCACTTCGTCACAAGCTACAATTTCCATCCGTCTTTCACCATTCAATTAGCAGGAGTTGAACGTAAAACCAGCGTAAAACTATCCTTTCCTCATACTTTGTTAGTTACTCGCTTCCTTCAAGTTGCAACTTGAAATAGCACATTCACATTTCTCTACTCAATTTTGCCATTCGCGAGCACAATGTATGCCTACTTTGTCTACAAACACGTATTGTATACATAGGGAACTGAACGCAGTAGCAGGTACCTTAAGCACTATATATAGTAGTGTGCTCATTTTCAAAGTTCATGCAGTAGTTAAGTTGAGTACTCACCACCGCACTAATTGCAAAATATTCCAAGCCACTAAAAAACATTGGAAACTGATACTTATTGCCAGGCCGACCTGAATGCATTCACGACATGTAGGTTTCGATTTCGACTAAATAAAGGTTAAAAACAAATAGTTGCTGTTCGAAAATTGTATTGCGTGACCGATTCCGGAGAAAGACACATGAGGAAATAGTCGTGCTGGACACACACTGACTTTTCCAATCAATCGACTCCTCTTATACATTGCAACACCCGAGGTTCATTAGTGGACATTGGTTGTGAAATACAGAGTGTCCTTAAGTAGTTTGACACACGTTGGGTGGTATGGAACCAAGCTTGCATAATGCACAGAGAAAGGAGGAACGAGGACCATTGGCCGCAGCGACTTTCCTATTGATTGAAAAGATAGTGGACAAACCCAAGGGTGAGTTTAATGAGGAAGATTAGGATTTATGCCTTTTTTCCACAGAGACAAGTGTTGTTCCTTATTATTGCGGGACTGCATCTCTCATTGTGGCTCCTATTGCAACACACAAGACACAACACATGTGGGAATGAAATTATATTGGCAATGGAGTATCGCTGGAAGCCGTACCGCAGCAATGGGAGCTACACACACAAACGACTCTTGTATTATTAGAATCTCCCAGAGAGAGTTGATTCTACCCCATTTTTACGAGGGCGAGAGCGGAAGAGAGGCCAAGGCAGCCGACTATACAGTCGTAATGTATGTGTGTGTGCCATTAATAAATCGATACTAATTTCTCTTTTTTGGGCACTAACAAAAGCAAAGCCGCCACAGCTGAACGAAGCTTTAGACTTTTTATAAGGAAGAAAAGTTTTGTATTGTATTCAGTTATTCTAAAAGGATCAAACAAGAGACATAGATGGATTTTGAAAAAAGTTTTTTTGGGAGAAAGGCAAACAAAACCCAAGTATTGAGGAAAGACTAAAGGGTAGATGATTATTACATGGCAAGGAGACGAAGGACATCGGAGAAAGTGAGCACGAGTGAGAGATTGAGAGAGTCAAAGATTTTTGCATGAGAATCCTTGACGTCGTCGACTCTTTCGCTCCATCGTCGTCGTCGTCTACTTCATCCTCTGACTCTATTAGTGATGAAGAGAGCCAAAGCAGCAATACCTAAGCTAAGCTCATAACCCTCTCTTTCAGTCTAATACACTTTGAAAAGGTAAAAAGGGACTCAAAAAAACTCTCAAGTGCGAGTGAGAGAGACCGAGTCCTCGGAAGGAGAGAACGTGCCTTCTATCACTATGACATTTGAAGTAATGTACATACTACACTAGAGAAAGCACATTTTGCAGATGAGGGAGAGACGGAAGAAGAAGACGAAAAAGGGAGAGAAAAAAAACGTAAAAAAAGAAGAAGTAAGTAAGTAAAAAAATCGATAAATGCACCTCTCTCTGTTTCGCGTGGCAACGAGGCATACGGGATATAGCAAAGCGTAGGGGGCTGCTGATGACAAAAGGCCTCACTCTCCTTTGCTCAGCTCCGCTCTACTCGGCTCGTTCGCTCTCACTCCTCTCTCAACTCTCAAGTCAGTCTTCATAACGTATGCTGTCAACTATATTGATTTTCGTGTATACTGTCCTTTTCCTTCTCATCGTAGTCCTCTCTTCATCGTCGTCCTCGTCACTGCACACATTCGCATAGGCAAAAGAGTCAGAGTCAGAGCGAAAGCTTTTCTAAAATCAACCCCTTTTTACTTTTTAGACGCTGACTTTCACTATTTGAAACAGAGCAGACGACGGCGGCACACGGCACACCACTCAATTTGCCCACATTCCAGCACTGCGCCGAGCCTTTCCCTCCAACGCAACCCACTAATTAAAACCAAGAGCCAATCCCACCTTGTGAATTCTATTAGGCTCTGCGCCTCTGTTTTAATTACACACGCCTACATTATAGCATTCCCTTCGCTAATCCGCCGCGCGAATCACAGCTAATCCAGCTAACACATGCGTCGCTCGTCACGAATTAATGCTGCCTTGCCTCGCAGTAGCCAGCCGTATCTTTCCGCCAGCTTTCATTGTATCATGTACCAATGCTTTGTCTCCTTTCTGTCTTTCGTTGAAATTAATATAGAGAATCCAATCCGAAGACTAGTACAGCCGTACGTATTATACTATCAAACGCAGCCGCGGTTGTTGTCGGATTGCATGTACATGAGGAAATGAGTCCTACTGCCACATAACAAATAATATCCCATAACACTCCCTCTGCCCTTTAACTCTACATGCACAAATGATTTTGAGGTCATATATATATGTACTACGTAGTAGAGCAGGTCTGGTGGGCATTATAAGGCTGGCAAAAGAAAGCAATAAGGTCCGCGGAAAGTTGTACAACCGAGTCGTGTGATATACTGCCCTGTAGATTAGAGAATGGATCTAGACTGAGCGAGAGTGATTAAAACTGATGTATGTAGTCTTCTACCCTGCTTTCCACTCATTTCCTACCGACCGACACGATCCAAAGCAACTTAGTGGACTGAAGGGAAAAAAGGAGCAAAGCACTTTTTCGTCTCTTTTCGCTCTTCCACTCACTACAAACATGTAACACGTTATCACTGTATATATAAGACACACAAGGACTATTTAACACTCCGTTTCCTATGCCTAATAAGTCCTATGTGCTCCCGCACGCCTTAATTCTCCGCGAGTTTCGTGGCAGTGGCAAGTTGGCCGTTTTCTGGTAAAAATGAGCTCTTTCTCTGTGCAAGTAGTACGTAACAAAAGCTTTGCTTAATTACCCAAGGCACGAGAAGAAGAGGAAAAAACGGAGGAGTAAGTGCTTTACATTTGACTCTCCTACGATGGAACATGGAACACAGGAAATGGGAGACTACTACTCAAATGGAGAGAGCGAGAGAAAGAGAAATACATTGAGAGAGCGAGCCACGGAGCCCGCGATGCGAGTGAGGGAAAAAAGTGCTGATGATGGCAACAGATTATAAAATGGTTTTGGGAAAAGTACTTTTTTGTCTACTGCTCTTAATAATACTCTGCGTTCAGTCCTAGAAAAGGGAATGATCCGTTTGAATTTGTTTCCTTCGTCGGAAATTAGCTAAAGGAGAAGATTAGTTGTAATACATAAAAACAAATCCTTTCGTAATGAAGAAATCTTTCGAATTTGTTTTTGCGGAACAAGGTCTCTCTGGGCTTTTAAAATTACCACTTCTAACGTTACCCTTCATTATCCATGAGAAACTGATGAGTGACATTCAATCACTCACCCTTTGCATCCACCGTGCGCTCTCAAATGAAAACCCTTCAAGCTCACCTGGTATCAAACACACTACACCTGCTGAGCTTACATGCGTCACATGTAATTATATTATGCATATAGGAGAATAAGAGTATAAAATGCAACAATATTGTGCTTACCTTTGGAGAGAATCAGATACTAAGCAGCAAGTATAATATTTAAGCGAGTTTCTCAAAGAGTAGGAACTTGATGATACACACACGACAAAGTATTATTATTAGTAAATATTATTATAATAGGAACATCGTTTCTTTCAAGTAGGACGAAAGTGTTCATTCATTCAGAATTCATTCATAAATCAGTTCTTAATTCTCATTACAGTTCATACTGGAGCAAATCAGTCACATTGTCGCATTTCCTAAGGAGGTAGCCGAACGTTGTGACTCTGTTGAATTTCAGACAAAAAGAGTAATCATACCTTAATTAGTATTTATGCAAATTTGAGTTTGAATGACACGCATCTGAATGAGGAATGGGATTGACGACTGGGACTGAGCTCGAGACTTTCACCTAATTGTTCAATTGATACGTGACCATGTGACCTAATGTGTTTGTGGCCGAAACGACATCCCATGTGACCAGGAGAACAGCTGTAGTATACTAAGAGAGATGTATAGTGTACGTACGTGTGTGTATGTGTATTTGCAGTTGAGTACGGTTTATTTTTGGAAAAAGTTGCTTGCCTATCCGATGAAAAGACGGACCGAAAAAAGGCAGAAGAAGGACCAAACGTTACGTATCCGTATAGAACATTTTTTTTCTCCTCTCCCCTGTCTGTCGGTCGAGTTGCAACAAACTGCATTCTTACGATAGTATATATCCATTGAGAAAGACAGACATAGTGCAAGTACAGAACGATAGTGAGAGTGCATTCGCTTCTCTTTTCTTGACTTCCTCTTGGGCTCGTTTTGGTCGGTGGGTCGTTCGTCGTTCGTTCTTTCGCTGTGCTCGACCACAACTCGGTACAGATAACCCGTAAGGTTACTCAGTTACTCTGTCCATTCGCGAGTCGAGGATCGCGGATATAGTCGTAAAGACAGGAAAAAGGCTGCACGAGACTTGTACAGAGAGGAAGCCAACGCACAGACACATATTACACACTACTATGTACTACTGGACGTGGACGAACTGCATTTCTCTGTGGCTATACTAAGACTTGGCCATTCTACGAGTTGTGGCGAAAAAAGAACTCAACGGAGCAGCGAATGAAACTCTACAAGAACGCTCAGTTTGCTTCTTTTACCCTACAAGTACGTACGTTCTTTCCTCATTTTCGTCGTGAGTAAATTTTTCAAAAAAATCCTACAAAACATCTCTCTTTTTGGAAAAACCTGTGATCTCATCAAATCCTTTTATTTGTGTGATTTCTGTAAGTCTGTCATATATACTGTGTACAGTGACAATAACGTGTGTGTGTGTGTCCGCAATCTATTCTGTGAGTTTCATGGACTGGGGTAAAATAACACACTTTGAGCGTCTTCACCATGGGCCTCATTCGAGCGCGTGTTCAATTCTCCACGTTTTCTCTCCGCATTTCTCCCATGAATGAAACGCATGAAAACGTGTATTTTGTCTTACAATCTACGAATTCGATAATTTCTCTTCAAACATGTGACCAGGATTACTAACATTGTACCTCAAACAATATAATAGAATGTACGAGAGAAAGTACCTTGCAGATAGTTCGATTTCCACTACAGGTGCATTTCACAGCAATATTACACTATTATTCACAGACGCACAAGACAAAAAATGAGAATGGACAAAAAGTCAAGTTATATAGTTTTAAATTTTTGTACAATGCAGGATGTGTCACTCTGAGCAGTGAAAAAAAAACAAAAAATTGTCAAATGCACAGCACAAATAGGAATAAGATATTAGGAACTTGAGAGAGCGCGATTTTTTCCTCCCGCACGTCGTGTGTGTGCCGTGGAAGCTTCCTATCGACTGTTCTGCCAGCACTCTCTCTTCTCTCCAGTGTGCTAGCTATTTGCATGACGATCGACTGCGAGAGTAGAGGTCCTAATTAATGCGGGGCTCCAAAAAAAGCTCCCATAATGACTGCGATTGCGTCGTCGTCCTCTGTCTAACCAGCGCACACCACACCACCCGTAAAACCGGGACGGAGAGTCCCAGCTCCCGCACCACCACCACGACTACCATCGCTTTAGAATCAACCATCTCAAACTAAAGAAGGAATAACGACACAGCAAATCATAATCATCAACCGAGCACCATCGTCTCTCTTCTTTTTCGCTCACTTCAACCTTTTTACCCGGAATCTTCGTCCGGCTGTCCTTTCGCTCACTCGACAAAAAAAATTACTCCCTCCCTTCCTTTCGCCAGTCGCTTCTGTCCATCCTTTCGTCCACTACACAAATCCCGCAACTCGCCAAGCTCACACAAACGAGTTCATTTCCTTTTTTTTTTGTCTCTCCCTTTTCCCGGTTCCTACTTTCACTCAAGTCCTTTGATCCCACACGGTCATGTCTAATTAATTTTATGTATTTTAATTACTTTTTATTTTCCGCTGTTCATGTACACCAAACATGCGAAGAATTCTACGAATTTGATAATTATTTTAATTACTCAAGTGGATGGTGAAAGTATGCATAGAATTGGATTTGTATGCGACCACATATGCTCAAATGACCCCTAATCCTCAAGATATTGTAACTCATTCTTTATATAAATGTAATTTTGCATGATGAATTTTGAGACATTAATTTTTCAAAAAAAAAATGAATAAAATATACAAAAGAAAGTACTTATATTCAATCATTACGTTGTCGTCGCTGGCTATTAATAATCATAATAACTTGCATGATCGTTTTTCTCCATGTTTTGCAATCATCCAAAATCATAAGCAAAAGAGAAAACGAAGCATTACATGGAAGAGCATAATAATATTTATGCAACGGTGTTTTTGTCATTAGGCAAGTAGTACGATAGCAGATAAGTTGCTTACCTTATGTATAGAACGGAAGGTTTTTGTATTACAGAGCAATTCCAACGACAGTTTCAACCACTTTAACAAGGAATAACGAGGATTCCAACAACAATTGTCATTCATGCGACTCTATGTAGCAATCAATTAAGGTTCCCGGCTGACGAAGGAACAAAGTATTTCACTCACTGTATATTATCGCGTTTCGTTTCTGTCTCGAACACACATACAAAGTCATTCAAATTTTGATGACCATTCACTATCACTATCTATTGGCTGTCATTGACAATTGGGAAGGAATCATTGATTTGGACACAAGTGCAGTGACGACACACAGGTATAGAAATGGATACTTAAGGTTAATCAGTGTTGTCTCCTCACTCACTCACACAAAAATTGTCTTTTTCTCTGGCAGACATGGACACGTGTGGAATAGTTAATGAGTAAAAGTCGCCCACATACACCACGACACGAAGCACTACAATGACTATGATTCTAGATCGAGTGGACCTGATGACTACTAATTACCACGAATATGTGAATGATTAATTGAAAATGTCCTTATTTTTATCTCGTTTCCTGAAACTTTTCTTGCTCCACGTTTACAAGTAAAAGAGTGCGTTGAATCACTCTCGTGCTCGCTCTTTTCTTTCCTTGCCTTCTCTCGCGCATCGCAACTAAACAGTCCTTTGCACTCACAACGGCAGCACGTGGTGATTCGCACTGAGGGCAAACCGAGACAAAATCCCACCGACTCACTAGTCACTACACTTTCACGCACGTTTTCAACGAGTCAAACTCCACTCACCAGTTTCAATCCGGGATCCCTTATACGTCCCAATCCTGTCAATTAGCAAATGCTTAAATTATGTACTCATTAATGAATGCATTTAGCTAATTAACAAAAACATTAGGTTAAAAATTAAACAACATGATTGGATATTTTGTTATTGTTTTTTGTTGAATGTGCTCTGCATTGACGCTTTGGAAGAAAAACATACCCGGTACATTTAGATGTGAAGTGTAGCACAATTGCTTTTTTAAATACTTGGATTTACATTCCATTTACTGCCTTTCCTTTGAAGTCACACTTGAAGAATGCTTTCACTGTATCTACAAAACAAAAAAGACATTGAACGGTTAATTAGGAAAGAACTTGAATTGCGTATGAATTTAGTATAGAAATATGCAAGTAAATGGTGAGAAAGGTAGACAAAATTGCATAGGAAACAGTATATATAAGTTATTTGAACTTAAGATTGCGGTACGCTAAACCGGAGGAATAAAACGGCGTTTGAACGGTTGAAAGTTGGAGGTTTGTGAGTGTTAGGAAAGGCAAACTGCCTAAACCCACATGGAGAGAAAGTGTTGATGTTGAGCTGAAGGGGAAAGAGAGGAGGAAAAGTGGAAAAGACCTGCTGAAGAAGCCGAGGAACGGAGCCGGCAGAAGTGGAAATAGAAGTAGAGAAGGCAGAGAACGTGGAACGAAGGAAAGGAGAAAAGGAGAAAAAGAAGGAAGGAAAGTAAGAAAGAAAGAAGGAAACATAAAGAATAAACGTACGGTGGCAGCGGTGAAGTCAACCTCGATGTGGAATTCGTTTCTGAGGACCAGAAAAGCAAGGCAGCAACTAAGAGGAAGGGGAGAGGAAAAGCGACCGAGTGAGAGTGCGGGAGCAGACTTCTCTCGGATTCTTTAGCACTCTGTGTCTGTTCTGGAGCACAGCCGTCTCACGACTAAATTACACTCAAGATATTAATTACGAAAATCGAGACCGAGTCTCTCTGTGAGGCAGAGAGTAGTGGGACGAAGGGACGATGCGCATGAACCACGTGTTCATTATCACAGACTTAAGCAGCCAATAGCAGGGGCACGCTGCATCCTCCACACACATACACACACAAACGCTAGTCTTCATCAAGAAGAAGAAGAGCGAATTTCTATCCTTGTTTTAATTATCCATCACACAATACTATCCATTGCATTGCTTTGCCTTGGCTTGTCTTCCTCTCTCCCTTATGCAAGAGGAAAGGCGTGTGTTTGTCTACTAGTTGGCTCATGATGAGAGGGGCTTCTTCGTTTGTGCTGCTCTTCTCATGCTTTTGATATTAT